>VMRN01000054.1:0-32813 GCA_010277015.1 Poeciliopsis turrubarensis
AACAAACGTTAACTTGGTTTCAATTCGTTACCAGAAAACACGTTAGTTTCCTAGCAACATCTCGTAAACTAATATTGCTTTTTGCTGAAGAAATGTTGGAATTCTTCAGCTATTTTAAAATGTCTTCCGCTATTTTAAATATCTGACTGCTCTAATTACTTATAAAATATAAGTGCTTTTGAAGTACTCTTAAAATGCTTAGACACGAGAGCTTTACTGTATGTGAATTTTACGAAATAAACAAACGTTAACTTCGTTTTAATGCGTTACCAGTAAACACGCTCGTCTCTTAGCAACAGCTCATCAACAAATAGTGGTTTTTGTTGAAAGAATGTTTGAATTCTTCCGCTTTTTTCAATGTCTGACTGCTATAATTAATTATAAAATATAAGTGCTTTTGAAGTACTCCTAAAATGCTTAGATACGAGCTTTACGTGAATTTTACAAAAAAAACAAACGTTAATTTTGTTACAATTCGTTACCAGAAAACACGCTCGTCTCTTAGCAACAGCTCATCATCAAATAGTGGTTTTTGTTGAAAGAATATTTGAATTCTTCCTATGTTTTAAAATGTGTAAATGCTCTAAGTATTTCTAAAATATAAGTGCTTTTGAAGTACTTAAATGCTTAGGCACAAGATTGTTAGTGTACGTAACTTTTACAAAAAAAACCAAACGTTAACTTCATTTCAATTCGTTATCAGAAAAAACGTTCATCTCTTAGCAACAGCTCATCAACAAATAGTGCTTACTATTGAAAGAATATTGGAATTCTTCAGCTATTTTAAAATGTCTCAACAGTCACATGGTACTGAGCATTGTAGCTTACTTTAACAACTTGCTTGTTTATTATTGAAAAAATATAGAATTTCTCCTGCTCTTTTGAAATGTCTGAACACTATATTTATAGTACATAATTGCTTTTGAAAAACTACTTAAATGGTTAGACATAAAAGCTGTACAATAGGTAAAGTTTAGAAAAGTTAAAAGCAAATGTTTACTTCGTTTCAATTTGTTACAAGTGAAGATGCTCCTCTCTTAGCAACAGCTTGCCAACAAATGTTATTGTTGAAAAAATATATTAATTCTTCCATTATTTTGAAATACCTCAATACTCTTAATTCTTTGTAAAACATAAGTGCTTTTGAAATACTACTTATCTGCTTAGACACAAAAAACTGACATTAGATAAATTTTACAAATGTAAAAAGCAAATGTTTACGTTTTAATTTGTTACCAGAAAACACTCTCGTCTCTTAGCAACAGCTTGCCAACAAATATGTTATTGTTGAAAAATCATAGGAATTCTTCCACTCTTTTGAAATGTCTCAACAATCACATGCTACTGAGCATTGTAGCTTACTTTAGCGTTCATGCTAATTTTTAGCTTCAGAAAGCTGAGTTCCAACCAATGGGCATATTTTGACAAGCGCTTGTTATTATTATTATTTATCTTTTGTGGTCATACATTTAAGAGCCATTAATAACAAGTCACATTAACCAAGGTAGTAAACCACATTAATAAAATAATAGTGACGTAATACATCAAATTACCACATAAAATATATTAACATTTATAAATAAAACCCACAGAAAGCCCTAAGAAATCGTTAAAATGTGGAAAAAATCTATGAATTTACTGTTAATCTATTGGCATGATTTGGTCTTTAAATGGCCATTTATATTATTTTGGCTAATACTATTGTATATTCAATGAAGTATCATCCAAACTCAACATCCTAAGAAAATAATCAAACCATAATACTCTACTAAAAGCAAAATAAACGTAATCAATCATAGCAAATATGTTCTGTACCATATCAGCCTCAAGAGATGATTGAGGAATGAAGAGATGCTGATGTCTAGTTCTTTTGGTTCTGACAGGTCGGCATTTGTCCATTCTGTCTGATATCAATACCACAAAGCAGTTCACTGCGCCACGATGAACACATTTTTAAAATAATTGCCTCTTTAGCAGGGAATCAGACATTGTTCAGCCTGGGATGTGCGTCTCTCAATTCACGTCTGTATTTTTGAAAGAGTTTTTGAAAAGGATATGGAATAGGGTCGAGTGTGGCATATGAAATCTTTTTAATCCAACCCCAAGAATATGAGTAAATAACACAAAAAAACACAAAACAATATTAATTGAATTTAATCAACGTGGCCTATGTGACACACCTGTCTGTCCTGAACTTAAGTAGAAGAAGTTATTTTTACATACATGTACAATCTTAGCATTGGTGCTGATAAGTTTTTGGGTATGTATTGACATTATATCATATGATTCCTCAGTCAATATATTGACATTTTTCAATTCATATCATCTGTGTGGACTTGACACTTTGTCATTTATATTTCTTCCCCATCTGCCTGCACTACACTTTTACATATTTGCTATAGTTCAACTTGGTGGCGTTAGTCCTAAAGTCATACATTTTTCTTTCTGAACTTGTACATGGGTCATGGAAAATTCTACTAAAGGTCATGGAGAATCATGGAAAAGTCATATTTCTTTTTTCTAAATACCAGTGGGAGTTCTGATTGTGGTCTTGAAAAAAAACAAAATCTCAACTTTGGTCCAACTGATGATGCAATTTTGAAATATTAAATGGTTGATGTTTTTATCAGCTTCTCAGTACTTCAGTAGGACTTGTGCCAAAATCTTGCTTACTGTGGCTGAAGTAATTTCTCGGATGGCTACTTTCCACTTTTACTTGAGTAAAAATATGTTGAAGTTCTCTGGGTATAATTTTTTTTTTTTTAAACTTTATTTTTATCATTTTAGTATTTTTCCAAGAACACATACAGACATTGAACAGTTAGACCCCCCTCTAACAAAAATTTACAGAGCAACTAGTTTGACAGGAAGTAGTTGAGTAATACTCAACCAAAACAAAACAAAAAAAAGACAAGACAAGGCAATTACATCAGTTATCCAGTTGGTACCAGGCTCTGATGAATGTTCCATTTCTTCCAGTATCTTTTATATTTATGAGTGGCAAGTCTTAACGAAAAGGTCAGTCTCTCCATTGCATGAATTTCCTCAATTATGCTCTTCCATTCCAAACATGATGGTGGTTCCTCATCAAGCCACCTACGAGTTATAGCTTTTTTTGCAGCTGCTAATAGTATCAACAGAAGATATCTATCAGACTTCTTCAGCTCTTGGGGTAAATTACCCAGAAAAAGTACAGCAAAATCACAGCATAAATTTAAGTCCATTGTAATATTGATTTCTTTTATCACTTCTGACCAATAGGGTACGATCTTAATACATTCCCAAAAGACATGAAAATGTCCCGCGGATACATGTCCACAGTTCCTCCAGCATTTTGCCTTTTCAGCATCCTTACAATGCTTGCTTTTAATGTTAGGTGTGACAAAGAAACGCACCATACATTTCCAGGAAAATTCTTTCCACAGGTCGGAACTCGACGTGTGAATCACAGAATTGCATATGTTTGACCAAGCATCATCGATTATCGATATTTTGGCTTCTTTTTCCCATTTAATCTTAAGATATAATGTATTACATTTCCTCTCCATTTGTAGACATGCATATATTTTGGATATTATTGTTTTGGGAGGCTTTCCATTGCTTGAATCTAATAGGATTTTAAGTATACCTGTTTCGTCCTCCTTTAAAAGTTTTATATTTTTATTGTAATGATGTCTTAGCTGAAGATATCTAAAAAAAATCAAATTTTTCCAGGTTATAGTGATCTTGAAGTTGTTTAAAACTTTCTAATTCTCTATTCCTTGTAAGCTTCCAGTAACTTGTTATGCCTTTTTGTGACCACTGTGTAAATCTCTTATCCATTCTTGCAGGGAGAAAATCTTTATCATAAGCTGGCCATCTTAAAATTCGAGCACTTCTTTCAGTCTTTACTTGTTTTAAAATTTTATGCCATATGTCCAACGGTAATTTTAGCCATAATGGAATTAGGTCAGAATCAAGATGTTTTTTAATAAGGAAATAATCTCTGAGCCAGGATTGTAGAGGTATGTCACTGTAGGACAGGTCTATCTCTTTCCATTTAGCTTCACATGTTGGGTCACACCAACCAACTAACACTTTCATCTGCGCTGCTCTATAATAATCCTCTAAATGTGGTAAAGCCCATCCACCCCTTTCTCTTGATAGTTGTAATGTTTGGAATTTCACTCTCGGTTTTTGTTTATTCCAGATAAAGTTTGAGATTATTCTGTCCCATTCACGGAATTGTTTGTCAGGTACCTTTATAGGCAGAGCCTGAAAAAGATAAAGAATCCTTGGTAAAAGGTTCATCTTTATTATATCTATTCGATTATGCAAGTTCATGGGTAACAAAGACCAACGCTGTACATCCGCCTTAATCTGTGATGTTAGTGGGATGTAATTCCATTCAAAAAGGTTGGCTAACTCTGCGGGGATTTTAACTCCCAGATATTTTATATATTGATTGTGCCAGTTAAACCGGGACACTTTCTGAATTCCTCGTGACGGTTGATAATTAAATGAAAGAACTTGTGTCTTCTGTAAATTTGACTTATACCCGGAATATGTGCCGAATGTCTTGAGTAAGGAAAGAAGATTAGGTAGGCTGACTTCTGGGTCAGTTAAAGTCACGAGCACATCGTCAGCGTAGAGGCATATCATGTGCACTGTGTCTTTAATGGTCACACCTATAATATTCTCGTGTTCTCTAATAGCCTGCGCTAGAGGCTCAATAAAAAGCGCAAACAGTGAGGGGCTGAGCGGACACCCCTGGCGACAGCCCCTTCCTAATTGTATTTTATCTGATAGATCCCCATTAATCTTAATCCTGGCAGAGGGCGAATCATACAGAGATCGGAGACAATTTATAATTTGAATATGAAAGCCCTCTGGGTATAATTTTTGGGTACTCCATCAATCTATGATGCTGAAGAAGAGGAGGATGTTATGTGTGCATCTTTCTGTGAGGCAGCAGCGTTCACTGGCTCTAAGGAGAAGGACGTCCCTCCTCCTTTTCCTCCTCTTTCTCCTTCATCTTGCCCGTTTATGAATGAGATGATGATGTCAGCAGCAGGGCCCTCCCTCTCTGATGCGGGAAAAACCTCACAATCAGATAGAGAGCCGGTCCCCCGCACGCCTCTAATCCTGACGGAGGCAAACATCTCCATCCTCCTTCTCTCATCCCCCTCCTCTTCCTCTCAAGACTGAGGATGAGTAATCCAGCCGGTGAGGGAGGGGAGACGAGAGAGGTGCGCACACAGTGAGGGCGAGAGAGGGGGAGGAAGGGAGGAGACCATTGCATCGTCACCATCATCATCATCGTCAGTGAACGTGCAAAACGACAGGCTGAGAATTCAAAAAACCGTCCTGCTGAGCCGAGTCTGATCGGAGCAGGCTAATTCCTGAGCACTCACTGCCAGCGCAGGACGAAGGAATCAGGAGAGCATCATCCACGGCAGCCGGATTTCACTGAAACACCTGGACCACACCGCTGAGTGAGGGAAGGATTTATATTTAACCTCCTTCAATCTGGCTGACCCACAGGGATGAGGCTAATTCGTGGGTTGAACCCTGAGTGAGTCATCCTTTCATTTGGAGGACATGATCGTACCCCGAGAAGCAATCAGCACATCTTCCTGCCCCCTCAACATGTAGCCATCCAGGGACAGCGAGCGGGCTAATATCTGGATCCATCTCAGTGACGAGACTCACTGCTGACCGTGTTGGACACACTCCTCTTAGGACCTGGTTTGTCAGTGTGTCGGCATGTTTTGCTTCTGCCTGCAGAGTTCCCTGCTTAAGCTCCAGGCTCTGGATGTGGAAGGAGGGTCCTCGCGGGGGACGTCCCCAGAGGAGAGCCCCTCTGCCCTGGGCAGCAAGGAGCAGAAGAGCCCTTGCGTCCCCATCGAGTTGGGGGGGAAGGACGGGAGGACCACAGCTCTCTGCCACAGAGCGCCGACAGATGAGAACCACCCACCAGGTATACCTGTCTGTCTCTATTCCTACCTGTCTGTCTCTATTCCTACCTGTCTGTCTCTATTCCTACCTGTCTTGTTTCTTGTCCTCGTCTTTCTCTTCCTGCCCCAACCTGTCTGTCCTCACCCGTTTGTCTCTGTGCAGGTCAGATGGTGTCCCTCTTAAGCTCCTTCTGAAGTGTTTTCAGATTTTTGTCTCTGGGTTTTTGATGAATCAGCTCCTTCTAGCCTCTCGCAGAGTGGGTGTGTGTGTGCGTGTGTTTTCACTCTCCCACCTTCCTTCAGCGATCAGCTATTTATAGCCACCGAAGTAAAACTCTGTGAAGCACACTGACCTCCTTCAGCTCCTCGACTCTCGCTCAAACTGCGTGCTTCACCGAGGCAGCTCTCTGTTAGCATTTGCTGAGAATTTAAAGTGGAATCGGAGACTAAGCAGGATCAGCTGCTGTAGCTGGAGCATCTTTACAACTAGCTAATTGCTGAAAATGTTGGAGAACCGATGTGATCCCATCAAATATGCATGAGAAGTGGGCCATTATGTCCATTGTCGTTTGTTTTCACCAGAGCTCCTGACGGTCCTGACCAGACCTTCACAACCCCCCAGACACCAGCCGTTAGCTTCCATCCATCCCAGCCAGCAGCCCCTGGTCTCCGACGGGACATTGTCCCCCAGTCCTCATCATTCTCCACAGAGGAGTAGCCCTGGGGGTGAGGTTGGAGGAGGAGGAGACGGATCGGAGGGGGGAGGAGGAGGAGGCGGAGCTCTCCTCCAGCTGCTGGCAGGCCTCCCCAGCCCACTCCCCTCCCCACGCTGCTGCAGCCCCAGCCTGAGGTTCAACTCCGACCCAGATACAGCTCCATCACCACCCTGCAGCCAGCAGTACATGCTGTGAGCATCTAAAGTGTTGCGTTGAGATGTTAACCTTGGTTAAAAATACGGGTATCAAACTCCAGTCCTCAAGGTTGGATATTGTTTATTTCTTTGGACAAGAAAATGTGTCTGTTTGATTCAGGTGTGCTGAACCAGGGCATACCGAAATGTTGTTAGAAACTGTCCATGGAGGACTAGAGTTTGATGATTTTGACATCCATCCAGTATTAGTGTAGATATGTTTCAGACGATTTACCTGATTTAGGAACTGGGATGTGTTGGTCCTAAGATGGCTCTGATTTTACCAGTCTTCTTTGAGTCCAGAATTGGAGCCCAATTGTTCTTTTATGTTTTTACTGGTGTAGTTGTTTATGGTTTTCTCTTGAGTTGAACAATATGTGTCCAGATTTTGGTACAGTGTTGGTTTGGGTTTAAGAATAGTCGGACTAGACAGCAAGCCCTGGTGTTAAGTTTTGGCACTTGTTGATGCTGTATCTAGATAATGAGACAGGATGTTTGATTTATCAAGAATAAAATTCTTATTCTATTCGTGAGCTTTATTTAAATTCTTATTCTATTCTTGAGCTTTATTTCTCCTGTGCAGCTCTAGACGAGTGTGTTGTTGGTTACAAATGAAATCTGGGTTTTGACCACCACAGTTGTAGATGTGGGAATTAGCTGGTGGTTTTCACGTGACAGTACTGATCTGGTGGTAGATTTCATGATGTAGCTTTTGTTTTGTTTCTTCAGGAATCCCATTTGGACTCATTTACATTCATATTCCTTTGTATTTGATTCTGTAGTGATCTAATTTGTTGGTCCTTAGATCCAGGTCTGGGCTCAGGCAGGACCATTCCAAAACTTTAATCTGCTCCGGGTGAATGCAATGTCATGTTGGTATACTTTGTGCTGAAAGATGGCAGCTCCCCAAATATTAGAAAGTGTGCATTCTTAAGCAACCAAGTTAATTAATTTTTTACTTTTTTAGTGCTTTTGTGTTTTTCGGTTGAGTTTTATGGGTTATAGGTCACATTGAAGGTGGAGAAAGTTTCAGCGATAATTTATTTTGATAACTTTTATTTGCCATCAAATAATCAACAACATTAACAACTTAATATGCATCAACATTTTAATGGGACAATGTAGTTAATAGTTACCCATTTAAGGCTCTTTTGAATGTTCATTCATAGTAATGGGCAGAGACACAGTGTGCGACTGGTTGCACAATATGAATGTCTATTGGTTATTGTCAGACATAAAGGATTTTCCTTTCAACACACGATCACAAGATGTATAAAAAGAAGCAGAGTGTTTTGAATGAAATCTAGTGAGACTTGTTTTTTTCTCTTTGTCCTGATGAGGCGATTTTATTTTGACCTTGTGCCTGCCTTTTTAATGCATCTTACGTAATCCATCCATTATTTTCCTACTTTATCTTTAGAGCCAAAGCTTGAGGCAGGGGGTCAAAGTGTGTCCATGACCCAGTTTGAGGTTTGATGTCTCACTAGACTCTCTTTCCATATTACCCAATTTGACTGTGTTCTGCTAGAGAAAGACTGGCTTTCCCAAATTATTCAGGCATTTTTCAGAATCAACTCCCTGATTACGGGTATGGCTCTGAGCGTTGATTCTCAACAGAAATGAGTGAAACTGAGGCATAATATCTAGTTTGAATTTCACTGAGGCCCTGATTTGTAGTTTATGTTCCGCAGAAAGATGAAAACTAGTGAAGCTGAACCTTACTTTCCTCTGTGCAGGTGCAGGAGTCTCGGGGACAGGACTGAGGTTTCAGAGGACGAGTGTCCATCGTCCATCCCTTTCCTCACCCGACACATTCAAAGCCTGAAGAAGAGGGTTCGCAGGTTTGAGGATCAGTTTGAGCAGGAAATGAACTACAAGGTAAATCTACACTTCCTCTCTCACATGATGAGGTAACGGTCACCTAACTCAGTTTAAAGCCTTCAAATATGGCATATGTTCATATGTCACTGTGGAATAGAACAACAGAAAAATCATGATTTCCAGCTGTGTTTGTTTCTTTTTTTTCATACACTTAAACATAGCATAAACCATTTCATAAGCAAACAAAATAAAGACTGTTTCTACACCGGACATCCGCGCAGTCTTGATATTCAGAATATATTCCACAAAATATATTTGTGCTCATTCACGCCCCTCTTCTGAATGCCGCCCCAGACAACTTCCCAAAACCACAAAAACTTCAAACGTCTACTGCTATGTAAAGTTTAGTATTGTGGATATTTGTTGTGATGATTTATTTTAAATGGTTTTGAATTCTTTGTTAATCTGAACTGTCGTCTGTTTTGTGTTTGTTTTTTCAGCCGTCCCACAATGATAAGTACTCAAACCCGGAGATGATCAGAGTGATGAGCGAGCTGGCAAAAGCTCGCAAACAACTTAAAGGTAAAATGCAACAAAGATCTGCAATTTCTGTCCCAGCTTATCAAAAAAAAAAAAAAAAAGAAATTGATTTGAATTTAGATTTGTCGCAGTTACTATAATAAGCCTATTGTAGTTCGAACATCTGAAAAAGACTTAACAAAAAACAACAAACCACATGTTAGGTATTTATTTGGTCTTGCTATAATAACCTCCGTTTTCTCTGCAACACATTCTATAAACAGTTGGTTCAATGCAATTGTTAATGCAAATGTTATTCACTGTATTTTTTGCTGTTGTTCTGATTGTGCCTCCTCTGCAGAGTTGAGACTTCGACAGTCGGTGTTTGAGTCAAAGGAGCAAGAATCCAGCGAAACATGCAGGTAATGTTCCATACAATTTCATCCATACTGATTCTTCATCCAATACTGTTTGAAGAATCAGTATTTACACAGCTAAATTATTTAATTAGAGTATGAAAATTTGTAATCAGATATTTAAAAGGTATAACTCAACTGTTGCATAAAATTATTTTTTTAAAGGTATATATATATAAATACATAAATATTTTCATCTGTTTTCTCTTAATCTGCAGATCGGGTTCCGGTCAGCAGGGGGCGTCGGACCACAAACCGTCTCTAGAGGAAACTGTGGAGTCTCTGTTCAGGCGGCTGAGGGAAAAGAGACAGTCTCTGGGTCTCCCTGACAACATGAAGGTTTGTGTTCACTGTGACGGGGTCTGAATTGCTTCCGTGACCTCAACCTAACCTCCGCTTCGACTTCCTGTCTGCTCCTGTTGGTGCACAGGAGATGACGCAGGCACAGATGGTCCTGGAGAAGATCACACTGCAGAAATGTTTGCTGTACTTTGAGAGTGTTCACGGCCAACCAGTAAGGCCCCAACGGAAACTTTACCTTTATCTCAGATATTTAATGAGCAGGGGTGTCCCGATACAAGGCAATATCCGATATATTGATATTGCATTTTTGCGTATTGGCGATAACAATATTGATCCAATATGATATCAGCACAATTCATACGTACTTATATTAGCTATTTTTTTGTAAGGAATGGTAGAAAAGGTTTCACAAAGTACTATAGTGAACGATAGCCAACAACTACGTATTGGTTGTAATTAAACAATAAGTCTGGAGAGGAATACCGGAGCGGAGTGGTTCTAAATGCTTTTATTGGAGATTTTAGTTGCCGATACAATCTGATACTCGTTTTTTTTTTGGCTTATATTGAACTGATATTAATATTGAAACGGGACAAGCCTATTAAAGAGACTTTTTTACCCTTTAGTTTGTGTAGAAATGCTGTTGAAAAGCTTATGTCAATATAAAGGGTTTCAGAGGCTTATCATCTCCGTTTTATCCTTCAGGGAACGAAGCAGGAGAAGAACCTGGTGAAGCCTCTTTACGACCGGTACCAGATGATCAAACGGTTACTGTGTGCCAGCCCCACCATCACCACCATAGTGAGAAGCAAACACACACACACACAAACGCAAATTGTTCTTCGCCAGTTTTGCTTCTTTCTCAAATAGTAAAAAAATCTGAATCAGAAGCAGATTCTGTTATACTGTTTTCTCTGGTGGCACTCTTGATAAAAATATATTTCAGTTTTTACCAAACTCAGTGGGTTAATGCAGCTGAAAATCAGTTTATCCAAACTCTAAATTACAAACATAAAACCAAAGAACTTGTGCGTGGAAGAGAGAGCGTACGTTAATCCATTTTCTGTTTCTGTCCCTCAGGAGGAAGAGGAGGGCTCAGATGAAGAGTCTCTGACCTCCTCTGTGGTAAGTGATGTTCTAGTGCCGCCTTCTTGCAGAGCGACGTGGCCAGCTGCCAACGAGGAGGACAGCGACCGGGACAGCGACCCGGCCTTCGTGTCCCCAATAGACGAGGTGAAAGCCGTCCGTCAGCACGGCGCTCTCACCACGGCCAACCTGCATGAAGCGTCCAGGTGTGCCTTTACCGAATTACAGCTGCAGCAGCATCTGCATTCTTCATGTTTTACTCTACAACAGAGCCGAATGTCTTTTAACCCTCCTGTCCTGCCACTGGTTAAGGTCTCAGCTGCTGGAGTGTTTGCGGCAAACCAGAGCTGAGAAGAAGATCAGGAGAAAAGTTCTGAGGGAGTTCGAGGACGAGTTTTACCGTCAGACCGGACGGTATGTAAGCTAACAGTGCCCGTTCTCAATCATGAGAAAATACACATTTGCAATTGTTAGACTTTGTAATGTTTTGGAATTGACTAGTCACAAGTTTTGAAAATTGGCAAAACTTTTGTCCTAGAGCTTCTGGAAACGTGGAAGAATCCCCTTTAAGAAACAAAATATTGGGGATTTTGTTCACTCCTGGATGTGATCTAAATGAACCGAAAGTGTTCCAAACTTTAACGTGTCTGTGATGAGTGATCAATGATGGAGTTCCCCCTTTTAGCTCAGCTGAAAAAAAAAAGTCTCTTATTCACTGAAAAAAAAACCTGGCCGATTCCCAGAATTTTACATTTTAAACATGATTATCATGATTAAAAAGTGATTTGATCGGGATTTTTCTTAAATAAGTGAGCAGCCATACATGGCGTAACTTACCAAGTGACTGGTTTTCCCAACAGAGTCTGCCAGAAGGAGGACCGCACTCCGATAAAGGAGGAATACCAGGAATACAAACAGCTCAAAGCCAAACTGCGGCTGCTGGAGGTTCTGCTCAGCAAACAGGACGTCAACCAAACCCCCTGAAGGCAAACAACAGAAGTAAACTACGAAAAAAAAAAAAAAAACCTGTATCAGATGTTAGAAATTAGTGCCATACATCATCTTCAAGATAGCAGTATTTCGACACAATGTCTGAAATGATTCTGACACCTTTTCCACATGTTTCTCACACATTTCTGATGTGTTTCAAACATGTTTTCAGGTATTCAATCTAATTTGTCATCAGTTCAACATATTACACAAGTGCAGAATCCGTTTAGAGCGTCATTTATCCCACAGTAATTTTCTGATGTCTGAACAGAACTTCCATATGTGTTCGTAGAGTTCATACGGTTTGTCCAAAGCGACCACGATCGATGGAAAACATGTGCATAACGTGTTTAAAAGGTTGTCCTCATGAGGCTAAAGTGTGTTTGAAGTGTTGCCCGTGTGTGCTCGTATGTGTGAAACTGTGTGACTTTGTGTTTGATGTTTCCGGCGTGAGCCGCTCCCGGTTTTCCCTCCATTTCCTCTTAAACTGCCCTGAAGCTGATCAGTCAAAACGCCCGGACTTTGGTCACACACTGAAACTTCAGTCTGACTTCTGCTCCGGTCTAGGCCCAGTTTAATATGAACAAACATTCCTTCAATCTCTGACATTCTTTTTTTTTTTTTTTAAATAAAGAACAAAGGGGTCTGTTTTCGTTTGTGAAGAAAGTTGCACAGACGGTCGAGATGGTTTCATTTTGTTTTACCACATGAAGACGACCAACTTTTACTTAAAAAAAAAAAAAAAAAAAGAAAGGTTATCAGATCCACATTATTCCTGGCTGTAGGATTAACAACATTAGTTACTTCCAGCACAATAATGGCAGCTGCTTAAAAATACTTTGTTTTTGTATATTTTAACAAATATCACACACCAACAAGCGTGTCTTGATTGAATCTCAAACATGTCTGAACGTGCCAACTTTTAGCAATCCTTTCAGTTACAAATTTAATCCAACAAAGCTTGGCCATATATTGGGTGTTTTAGGAATGCTCACTAAAAATAGTCTGATGCACAACTTATGTGCTCTTAAGTCATTTAAAAACATTGAAATCACCAAATGAATTCTATCTATAAACATTATTTTTTCCCCCAACATTGCGAACGTCTGTCAATCTGACAAGGCGGACAAATATTTCATTTTATTTCATCGCCAATCCTGAAGGTACTGGCATGATGGTGATATTCAAATTCAAAAATCCCATTTAAGACGTAAAGGCTGATGTTCCTACATGTTTTTAATCACTGTGTGCTCAATCAGAGGTCGCTTGTCTACATGCTAAAACGTTATCGAATGAAGTTTTCAACAATCTATGAAACGCATCACAGCATCCAGGGATAAAGTGGATCGGTAAGCAGGTTTCTCAAAGCAGATATAATGAAAAGAAGAATATTTTAAAAAGTGTTAACTTAAATATATATATTTTTAATAGTTGTGGTTCAAAATTAAAGACAGTAAATAACATATAAGGTGGCACCTTTCAGTTATTCAATGTTTATAGTCAAAATTCAGTTTGCATTCCAACAGACTGGAGACATAATTTGACTGTGAAGCCACAATAGTTTTTACATTTATATTTTTTTAAATGTTGTTTTAGCATTTGTGCCTTTAATAATCACAGTGGTATTAACAGTGTTGACATGAAGCTGTGACTCAAACACGAGAACAATCTGTTACGCTTTAGCTCCGGTTTAGGGAAGAAAATATGATTTGTTTTTAATCCGAAAGAGCTGCTTCCTATTATAAAGTAGAACCAAAAGTTTAGAATTATTTTTGAATTATTCAGTTATATTTAAATATGTTTGTTGCTGTTGGTCAGAATGGTTTTGAGAAGAAAATACGGAGGGATCCTCTGCTCCAGCATCATCAATCTACCTGTGACGTCACTTTAAGTGCAGGAGGACATCCATCGCTCAGTGTTTAATCCGACTGCTGAATGAACAGAGATGCATGTTTTAATACATCCAAGCACTTTAAATTTTCAAAAAGGGAAAAATCATTTTCACCCAAAAACTCAATATGCAAACGGGTTTAAGTTGCTCCGGTGACTTTTAGTTTTCCATATCTTCAACGCATAAGAGTTTCAGTTGATAGGGATTAGAGTGCCGACAGATAATCTGTAAATAATCTGTGAATGTGTGAGATGTAGAGAGAGAGAGAGAGAGAGAGAGAGAAAAAAGGGCTTCCAGAGGCTGCAGGGCTCAAATGTCGAACGTCACGCGAGTAACGTTTGTGCGCCAGTAGATCCAAACTGAACCATGATGCATTTTTACAGTTATATGCTGAGTAAAGCTGGAGAACAAATCCGTTTTTTCCAAGTTTGTGATGATGATTCATATGACAGCCGACTTAAAAGGAAAAAAAAAAAACAACAAAAAAAAAAACATCACGTTTAAAAATGAAAATGTACTCCGTTGTTGAGGAACAGCATGTGTAAAATAATCATAATCGAGCTTGTGGGTTCCGTTATGTACAAAGAAACCTTGGTAGTCTTCTGTAACCCCCGATCTCTCTGATGAAATGTGTTTTACTTGACCGAGGTTTAGTTGTCCGCTGACTTCCTGAAACCGCCGAATGCACGTCAGTGTTGCTGTAGTGACCTTATCCATGCTGCTGTGACGATTATTATTGTTCCTGTAATGTATAACCCTGGCCTGGCTGAGACATTTCTATACTGACAAGTTTAAATTAAATATTTTTGCTATAAACGTGAGTTTGTCATTTTTAATTGGGTTAAATGTTTAGTTGAGAGTTAGACATGAGTGAGAGATTTTAACAAATAAAAGAGATCAAATATGGGTGGAACAGTATTGTAATTATAGGATAAAACATCTGCAAAGATGACCACAAAGACAAAGAGAGAAATTGATCTCAAAAAACACAAGATTATAGGTCTGAGACACAATGGATACGCTACAGAATCAAGGACAACAAAAGATTCTTACCAATATACACAAAGCAATTAATTTGTATTTCATAATTTATTTAGAAATATTATTTTTCGAAATGTCTTGTGGCTCATTCCTTAAATCTAAACAAATGTTTCTGAGATCCTGACGGGACACATCTGAGAGTTCAGAGGAAGGATCAAGAGTTGTGGTTGTGGACCGGTTGGTCATGTGAGTAATAGTAGCTGGATCTGACCCAGAAGACGTCGGACGAGCCTTCGTACGGCATGATGACGGGTCTCAGGCCTTTCAGCTCTTTGTAATGTCCAAAGTGTCTGATCCTGTAGGAGCCAGTAGGAGCAGAGGAGGGGATGAACCATTCAACTGTGGCATTGCTCTGTCGATTTGAACCCTTTAACCAATGAAACCTGCAGAAATTACAGTTAACTTTAGTCTCAGGTGTTTAAAGAAAACATGTTTGCAACTGTGTACACCTACAAAAAAAAAGAAAAAAAAGAAGGTTTTCTCCTACAGTTTGTGGCCTGAAATTGAAATTGCTAAGTCCCAACTCAAAACTGTCGAAAAAGAACATTTACATACCTCCTATTGTACAGTTAAGTCACAAATGGAAAGAAAAAATAAAAATACTGACAAGCCACACAACACTACCTTGACGCAAGTTTTGGCTAAGTATCCTGTTGATCTCATTATTTAAGAATATCAAAATTCTTTTATTTTTTATTTTTATCCATCAGGAAATTTGCAGGTAAACCAACCTGGTCTCCCACGACGCATCATTGTAAACAACCTCCCAGCTTTCTGTTCTGTTATCATAAATCTCCACTGTGACAAATGTCTTGTCTCTCTGCAGCAAAGAAAACAAGTTGTTAGTGAGGATCAAAACAGAATCTTACAACAATTCTGTAAAATGCTCAAGACGTTCAAAGGTAAAAATCTTCAGCGACTGCTGCAGCAAAAAAAAAAAAACAACTCTTTCCTTACAATGTCTCCTGAATGTCGAGGATTTCCTGCTACAAATGTGACAGAGACGACGTCGCCCTTAAAAAAAAAGATGGAAACAAAGTGTATTTTAGATATGAACATAAAAAACAATATCTGCATTGAAGTATATGCATACAAGGAATAACGTAAACAGTTATCTTAAAATGTTCCATTTATTTCGCTTTTGATTAAATTAAGTTCAATGAAACAAAAATATTTGAATTGTTGGGAGAATTTGTGCTAAAATAAAGGATTCAGTGATTAATGGAAGTCTGATGAATGCTTAATAAATCAACATGACATCATGAAAACAGTAAAGCTGGGCAGATCACTGAAGGAAACCTTTCAGGTGTGAGGGTGGGCCTCCTACCTGCCTGTAGACGGGAAGAACTTGCTCCAGAACGTCTCCGAAGCTGCTGTTTTCAGGCTTCCTGTCCACCGCTGCTGCAGCCATTAAATTAAAGAGGTTGTTCGTAAAGAAGGGAGGCTCAGGGCCAACAGGCAGCTCTGACACTTTGTCCTGAAAACACAAATCATGCATTTGATTTATACTTATACATAAAGCATCAAACATCTGAGATTTCCAATTATTCATTTTTTTTTTAATCCAGACGTCAGAGCAACCTTTTGTAAAACATTAGTTTTTAAAAACTCAAAAAACTCACACACAGCTTTTCTGATAACCTAACATGGAATCTAGAGAAGTGATTTTTTTTTTGCATTCACAAATGTTATCTTGACCTCTGCTTCTTCCCTTTACCAGGCTAAAACAATACACTGGCCTCCTGACTGTAACATTAATCACTTAAAATGTCAGTATTATCACCTGTTACTTCTAACCGGTGATGAAGAAGAATACCCTTAACTAAAAAACTATGATTTATTTTTTCTTTAAATCACAGCGAACTTATCCATTGCCTGACCACACCTGGGCGATGGCTTTGGCTAGTTCACGGTACTTGTGCAGGTAAGCAGTGAGTGTGTGTGGACCGTAGATGGTGGACGCTCCTTCATACCGCTGCACCTGCAACACACAGGTGGAAATTTGTTGGATAATATCAGAAAGTAACTAGAGACAACTACCAGGCCATGAAAAAAAAAAAAAGAAATCTCTCATTATAACTAAATTTATTGAAGTTTCACAAAACATATAACTGGATTTAGAGTCTTAAATGCTTGATTTAGGTTCATTTAAACAACTCTGTTATGAATTATTCTCATTTTGTTCTGGTCTTGTCTGCTTGGTAGACTAGGCGACACATTTGACGACTGATCTGACAAATACCTGGTACTCCTCATACGTGGTTATGTAGTGAGTGTAGACGTTACTAAGTCCGGCAATCACCACCTCTGAGTTCCTGAAGGTGTCCACAGACGTCAGCTCCTGATAAACAACAACATGTGTCAAGACCTCAGCGTAAAGCCACGTGACGCGCTGCAAAATATTCGCGTCCATGTCGGTGCTCACGTTTTTCACCGCTTCCCGCAGCCTCCTTCCTGACATGGTGCTGTGGAAGCAACCGCATAAATAAAGAGCATGTAAGCAACAGTGCTACCAGTAAACATAGTGTGCAGTCAGCTTCAGATGGTTGAGGTGCAACGCGGTTACGTCATTTCTCCAGGGACAGCGATGACGGCCACGGAGCCGACGGTGATGATCTGAACATCCACAATCTGGGGATGCCAAGGCAGAGGCCAGTTCATCTGTACGCCACAAAAACAAAAAGCGTGCTTCAATGATCACATTTTTGAACTTTTAAGTAAACAGAAGAGCAAGCGTTCACATAAGCAGCACGTTGAAAATGACAGAGTAACACAAATATCAGTCTTGTTTCATTGATTTGTACTCTGTCTGGTCATCTTTTGGGAAAATAAAAGTCAGCGTCTGAGTTCTGCTACGTTTCACCTCGCCTGTGCTGAAGAGGATGGGTTTGGGGTGATGACATTCCTTTGTCTGATTGGATGGTGGCCCCACCAGAGCATCCCTGATCCCATCCCAAAAGGGGTCTCCCTCCACGGCACCTTCACACACAACAAAGGTCACAGGCTATGTCAGGGAAAGGGCGACGTTTCATACTGACATTTGAACGAGAGCAAGACGACAATTAAACCACCTTGAGTGAAATTCAAGTCTCCTCCCCCGTCTATGGTTCCTGCTGCAAAACTGTGACCCAGTGCTGGTTTGCATGTGCTGACCTAAGAAAACCCAGCACAGACATAAATATATACGGTGGTAACGTAGGAGAAATTCCAGTTTGAATTAGTAAAGTCGTAGAAGCTTTCCCCAACTTTCAGATACAACAATCTAGAAAACCAAGATTTCACTGAGAGTTTATTCTACGTATAAAACATCCTATCACTCCAGACACCATATTTAATGATGACATGTATCTTAACTCACAATTTGCTTGCTGCCACTCTCTTATGTTAACACACTGTTAACATAATTGAAAATACAGACAGAAGAAATTTGCAAAATATCCTTTCAGAAATTAAGCATTGCGGTGAAGGATCATTTGAAAAGGTCTCTGTAACAAAAAATATGTCAAATTCAAACAACATTTTAATAAATATGAATGCAAAGGATGTTGAATTGTAATTTTTTTTAAAATGACGTACAAAAATGATTAATTTTCAATAAATACCTCAGGTTCTAAACTTTATTTTAACCATAACCATTATGATCATTCTAAATATGTTTTAAGTGTGTTTCCTGACCGTGTGTGTGTCGTTGATCTTGACGGTGACGTCCGTCATGTTGACCCACTGATGAGCAAACTGAACTGGACCTGTGACCTCCTCCACTGCGTTCGCATACAATTCCTACAGGGGGCAGCAGCGCACCGTCAGCCATTTTTGCAGGACAGTGTTTCTCAACCCTTTTTGAGCCAGTGACCCTCCTATCCATCCGCCCCCATCAAATAATTTGTAGGCTGCTTTGCACTGAATATTATTTTATTGTTAATATTACTGTCACTATTGTTGATGTTTTGATTTTTATGCTTGTTTCTGTATTTAACATAAAAAGAGAATGTGAATAGAAATGCTTTTTTTTACAGGTGTCTAAGAAAAATGCAGTGAATGGACATTGAAGTTAAACTTTGTAGGATTAACAGCAGCCAATCAGAGTGGGACAAAAAATATTCTTGTTCTGTGCCATGTTCTGATGTCAGTTGTTAAATCTTGAACAAAATGACCCAAGATGTAAAACAATACCAAAGTTTAACACTGAACTGATGCGGTGAAGCAGCCAAGCATGTTTTAATGTTACTCAATACAGTTTTAGCAAGTTGCTCAAAGTCTAAACTAGTATTGTTGTGCATATGAGCTGTATGATATCATCTCAGTGCCCCCCTTTTGTAAAAATGTCCGCCAGCGCCCCCTGCCGTCCTCTGAACTCCCCCGTTGAGAAACTCTATTGTTGAATAACACTTTTAATCTGAGCTTCTGTTGTCACAAAAAAACATAATATACCTTGGCCTTCAAGTAGATTTTGTGTCCAATGATCCTTGTGCTGTCAAACATGTCTTTTCCTGGCCCGAATGCCTGACACATTTTAGTCTGAAAGAGACACACTTAGTCCTCAGCTCTTAAAGGTGGCAGACTGTGTAATCTTATATAGAGTGTATTTTTTTTTACCCCGCCAACTGGGCAGGAACTGTTGAGATAGTCACAGGGTAGCCCAGTGTTCACACAATGAGGTCCTCTGGTGTTTGGAGTGACGTCGCCAAGGTTACTGGAGGAGAAACCCGCGACAAAACCTCCCTAAAAACATACAAATGTGAGCGCTTCAGTGCAAAATTCCACAAAAATAGAATATTTGAGCATGAAATAAAGTATCAGGCAACCTGTCCAGGTAGCTCTCCAGGGTTCTTGTCCTCCTCCAGCAGGTAGGAAGCATAACCCATGTTATCGCTGCTCACCATGCGATTGGTGTAGTTCATGCTGACTGCATGCACAGCAAACCAGCTGTGGACAAAGGAGCTTCATATTAGGAGCTTTAACTGTTAATTTACTGTTATCTACATGCAAGTATTCAACTTTAAACTGTTTTATAGAATTTTCCTTAACAGATGTTTACAGAAAAATATTTTGCATTCTTACTCTGCCGGAGCTGGTTTATTGAGTGGAAAGTGAAATCAAATTTAAACAGATGAAGTTTAGAAACGTGGTGTAGACGCTCAACGTTTATTTGCGAATGATTCTAGTGGAGAATATGAAAATTTGACATACTTTTAGAGATGCAAATTGGATGCTAATTTGTTTTTGATTCTAAAAGAAAGAAATCCTAAAAAAACAAAAAAAATTTGAGGTCCCCTTCAGTTTATGTGGTGCAAAAATGACGTGGAACAGCTCAGGCTGTTGTCAAAACAAAAAACGTGCAATAACCCTGGTTGATAATCCAAACTTAATATACTCATCAATAATTTAAACAATATTAGAACAACTGAAGATATTTGTTTAGAAATAAACGTAATTATTCATTTGCTCTTATAAACAATAATAACAACAAAAATCATGTCTTTACCTAATCATACCAATCCCATCGCCGTCCTGATCTGTGAGCTTCAGCACCAACACCTCTTTGTCTGTGTTCGACTTGTACCTGAAGAGTAGCGTTAGCACTCATTAATAGTGTCCTCGGAAGTTTCACCAGCTGAAAAAGCTGGTTATAGCAGGTTTGATTGAAAAAAAATAAACAAATTTTATCTGCTCTGCTATCTGGGAACATTTGTTTATCGGTACAAACAGAGATGAATGAGATTTTTCTTGCTCTGTAGGTTCAACATATCCTGGGTTTCATCTAATGATTTCACCTAATGTGCGCTAGGATTAGATATAACGCCTAATGGTCAATTTGATAGGTGAATAAAAATAAAGTACGGTACATTCTCCAAACATTTCTCAAACAAACAAAGTAGAGGAAAAAATGCTCGACAAAATAGAACAAACTCAAAAGGCAAAGCATTGTGAAAAGTAAAGGAAAATACTGTTCACACAATAGCTTTAAGCTATATCCATTAATAACACAGTCAACTGGTGTCATTATAATAAAACAAGATGAACAAAGACATAAAACCAGGTGAGAAAGGCAAGGAATCTGGATCTTCAGCTGTTTTACTGTTTGCATCCATTCATACCTGCTCCTTTCATTCTTTGGGTTGTTCATGTAGGAGTGAGGACTTCTGTTCAGGCTGCTGTCGTCGAGCTCTCCCCTGTTCCTGTAAATCCTGCCTGGCTTCATGTTGCTGTGAGCTATGTCTATGCTCTGAAATAAGATTGAAGTTAGTTAAATAACTATGAAGATGTTACAGATGATATGTTCTTTTTGATGTTGTTGTTTTTCCAGAAAATAAAAGAAAAAAATGAAATACAATATTTTAGGTAACATGCCGGTTGCTTGGGAAACCCAAACGGGAGTCAAACGGGAACCAGACCTCTCTGGTCCACACGAACCTTAACGATGCCGTTGACCAGAGGCTCCACGGCTGCCTTGATGTACCCCTTACTGGTGAGCATAAAAAGTGTGTACTGGAAATATCCTGCCGGTCCGCAGTGGGTGTGCGTCCCACTCAGAACTACGTTGTCATGTCTGTACAAGCCTCCGTACTTCTCCTTCAGTGCCTGAAGAACCTGAAAACAGAGAAATTTGTACAATAATTATAATCCTGACATCAACCAGGTTGTGAACTCAAAATAATCTGGACAGTAAAAGCAGCATTGTCAGCCTTCATTACAAGTGCAAACCTAACCCACTCACTTCCTTCTCTTTGCTTGCAATCGGGTAATTTCTTAGATGTTTATTTGTCTATGAATGTGTGTGGAGCAGAATAAAGCAGGTCATTTGTTATTTTCCTGAGGAAAACTGTTGTGTTCCAGCAGGAAAAGAGGTATTTAGAAGAAAACATACAGTATGTAGTAAACAGCAGTATGCGCAATATGGGGACAATAACAACACAATCTGTACAAGGCATTTTGTCCATCATTCCTTGGTACAGATGTGTGTGTGGGTGTGTGTGTGTGTGTTCACCTCCAGCCGCAGCCTCTGAGAAATCATCCCCACATCAGCAGTGACGAACACGACTCTTCGACTCCCGTCGTCGATGATGAAGGCTCGACTGTACAGACGTGTGTGTATCCCTGCAGCTGTTTGTTGAGGGTTTGCATAACCCATCTGAAATACACAGGAAAAACATGTTTCGGGAGGAGGACAGCATTCTTATCATCATGTTAGAAGGATGATTTTAGCATTTAGAACTGTGGGCAGTGGGGGTCAATGCTTGTGCACGTAAAGATGAGCTTCAAGCTCAGTCGATGTTCTCTGGCACAGTGTGAAGGCTGGAGTTGAATAACTGGTGAACATTCAGCTCTATGTTTTTCCCCATTTCTATAGCGACATAAATGTTTTGGACAGTTCACCTGCTATTGTCAAACTTATCTGACTCTGAATGGAGGATCCAAAGATATTGCCAAACAAGAAATTTGATTTCAAGGTTTTCGTTTCAATGGTCTGTATGGAGAGTTCTGAATTTGTCTCAGGCTCCTGATATGGTCTCTTGAGCATAAATTGGCCTCAGGGTAGACGGCTAAACTACAAGACATTCAGCTATCTTGAAGAATGTCTGGAAAAATTAGTCATCCCTGTTCAGATTACGGTAGACAAGATGACCTGCTGAGAGGCCTACCAGCAACATCTCCTTTGCTGTTTTCTGGTAACTCAGCACATGTGTCTAGCAAGATTTCTGAAGAGTCATAAGAAAGGATATCAGTCTAACACGCCCAGTCAGGTGAAGGGGCGTCCTGTCTTCTACAGACTTTCCTTCTTATGATGTTGTTGGCCTGCTTCAGATGTGAGGACCATTCAAACGCTGTTAGAGTCAAAGGATTTTTTTTTTCAGTGATAATCTGCTGATAACTAACAGATAAGAAGTAAACAACCAATAACCCCGTGTAATTAACCCTGAATGAAATTGTGACCTCAGTCAGGCTCTGCTGTTATCGCCTGTATCTGATTTTCTGTTTTGTCAGCGCTGGTGGTGCCTGCGATTGGACCGAAAATTTCAGGATGTTTAGGGATGAACTTTTAGGGCTTTGCCCTTATCCTTTAGCAAATCTGAGAATGAACATGTCATTATCAGTGCAACATTTGAATTCTGTTATAATTTCAAAGTGCCAGTGAATAATTACTTTTATGGACTTATTACATACACGGAAACCATAAAAGATTCCACTGTGAAGACGTAAATTCCAACGTTGTGTTGAAACCAAACAGAAAACTCACCAGAAACCAGCAACGATTAGAAATGTTAGGTTCTCTTTTACGTACACAGTCTGTCACAGAGATATATACAGTACCAATAGTTTTTTTTACTAGAATCTATAACCCAATTAGACAAAAAATATGAATTTATATATCTCCAAAGTGGTGTTTCTCAACAGCAACTATTGAAACAATTTCTTTATAAAATTAAAAGGTATCAGAATCCTTGTGATAAACAGATTACAAAAGCAAAACACACAAATGAACAAGTAAAGGTTAATCTGGCATGGGTTGATTTTGATGTAAGCTGGTTTACAAGCAGACTTGTAATACTGGGCTGGGGGTGTATTCAGTTTGATTTTGTTGAATACACCCCCAGGTAATTGACAGGCAATTTTATCCGGCATAGCTTTTTATGCTATGTCTGACACAGGCCCCAATGGACGCCTCAAAAAGCAGTATTACCAGAACCAACCCAAACCCTATGCTGAATCAGTGTTAAGTGTCCACTTAAATAACCCTAATTTTGAATTATGGAAAATATGACAACATAGGGCTGCTCATTGTTAACATATAGCTCATCACAGTGAGTCACCTACTGGGTTGCCTAATTGGAAAATAGTTAGCCCAGGCCTTGCTAACTACTGCCCACTGCTGAAACAACCAACGATGAGAAGGTGCTTGTGTCCAGGATCCTGAAGAACACACGGAAACAAGATTCCCCTTGGGAAGAGGCAGCACACCTTCAGTTCATACCTCATCAGAGTTGTTCCAGCAGCAAATGGAGAACCAAAACACTGGCAAGTATGTTGATTGTTAGATGACAGTGATCCTAAAGATGCAATTCACTTCCAATGTCTAATTATTCCCAATAAACACTACAAAACTTTCAGTTTTCCTCACACTTGCTGGCTGCATGTGCTTTCTGCTAAGCTGAACTTAATGTTCCCTTAAAGTAACCAGAACCAAACATGGAGATTAAAAGCCAAATGTTATTTTGTAAATAAAGAAATGGACGAGTGGTTTTTGTACTTCTCTGAAGCTCTCCTTCCAAACCTTCGTAAACTAATGTGAGCAAAAATTTTCATACAGAACTCCTTCAAATATTTGGTATGGTTCAGTACTGACCAGAGGGATTTCAGCTGGTGGTCCGGTGCAGTCAGATCGGCCTACTCCAATCAGGTAAGTTGTGTCCTGAGGCGCTGGGGCTGGAGGACAGAGATTCCGACTGAGATGAAAAGACTCTTGTCTAGCCAAATGTAAATATTGGCTTTTAAATCTGTTAAACTGTTTAGTCTTTCTTTGTTTTCTTGGTGTAATATCTGTGTGTTTCTATATCGGGCTGAAAAAAAATTCCCGTTGAATTCCCTGAACATCAAGGTTTTTTTTTTTTTATTTTTAAGTGAACTGGACACAGTTGCTAATTTTTTCATCTGCATGTGTATTTACCTTTGTCTTTTTTACCAGTAGTCAGCACTACAATCAGTGCCACACAGACGGCTGTCATGACGACGAGCAGAACGATCAGGACCACCTGAAGAGCTGAACACCTCCTGGCTGCCATGCTGCCTGTCTGTGCAGAAGAAAATAAATAACTATTGCATTCATTTTTCATTTCACATTTAGTTATCAGAATGTGCTGCAGTCTGTAGGGGTGTCACATTACAAAATAATAATAAAGATGGAGGAAATGAGCAACACGTAAACATGCAGTGGTGTCTTGCAGATTTGACGAAGTTTTTGAAAAAATTAAAACATTGAAAAAGGTAAATATTTTCAGGGAAAGGTGAAATTAAAAAACTTCTTTTTTTTTTTTCGTCAGAAAATATCAGGTGGGAAAAGTGATGGTCTCTGTGAAACCTTGCATCAGATTTAATTCGTCTTATTCAGCCTTCCTTCTGAAGACTAAATCTAATCTAAAATCAGTCTGACACCCTGGACCTGAAGTTTTCAGTGAAGAACAGACAGATTTACTGACGAAGAGGAAGAAAGTAAAAGAAAATATATAGGAACACAGGTAGTTTTGACCCACCTTTAGATTGAGAAGGTTCGGCACCAAGTGGAGAAAGTTTGTGATTGTTTATTGACCTGAGCAGCGTTCTGCGTTTCAGAAAATCTCCCAGCACTGAACACTGCGGCTGTTATCTACCTCTTGAAGGTTGTTCCACACAATCTGCAGGTTCGCACTTCAAAGGTCAACGGCTGAGCTTCAAACCGCTCTTAGATCTGATAGTTAGCTTCAGATAGAACCAATTGCACTGCTAATAAAGATGCTATCAAAATCTGGCTCTGTGGAAGTCAGCAGAAAAAGACGAAAATATACTTTGAGTCCTGTTTCACTCTTAATGTCTTCCAATCAAAACCATAGATAGAATGAAGTAAAACCGTTGGTGTCTTCTCACCTCACTTTCTCTCCTTCACAATGAAAGGATACATTCAGGTGTGAAATATGTACATTGTTTACGTCACAACTCCATATTTAGCTGAAACACCAGAAATAAGGGCTGGATTTGCACTGAAAGTATGTATTGTCTAAAATAATAGCTTAAGTCAAAATTGATTGCTGAAAGTAACTAAAAAGTTACTCTTAATGTAACTTAGTTATCTTCCAAATCAAGTAGTCAGTAATCTAACTAAGTTACTTTTTCAAGGAGCAATCAGTAATCCGATTATAGTTACTTTTTCAAAGTAACTATGCCATCATTGAAAGGAACAAATAAATATCAGATCTGGGAAATTTGCTGTCATTTTTGAAGAACCGTTATCTTTATTTCTATTTTTAGGTTTAAAAAGAAAAAAAATTGTAAAATATTAGCAAAAATGTATACAATGTCGTCTGTAATATCAACGTTGTGACCTTTCTCCAATAAGTTTACAGTAAATCTTATTTTCCCTTACAATAGGTTTTGTGTTCCCTCGCAATAAATTTGCAGACACCCTGGTCTACTTTGTAATGTTGATTTTAAATTGCATGCGTACACATTTAAAGATCCTTAGAGAACATGTGGTAAAGATCCTTAGAGAACATTACCACAGTTTTAATTAACAAGTGGTAATTAAAACTGCACTGATCTACAGTTTTAATGAATGTTCCACCAGCAGAGGGCAGTAGATGTGCAACTTTCTGATTTGACTGCAAGCAAACTGCCGTTTTTTAAACTTTTTTTTTCCATTTTTACAAGCCACAACTCTTGTTTCTGTTAAATTTCACTGTTTGCTAAACTTAACAACCTGATCATATTTTGGAAGAGGTAGAATCTGAGTGACTTCATTCTCTATCAGTTTGTCAAACCTTAATGCCGGGTGGAATATTAAATCAATCTGTTTCTTTAGGATACAAGCAACAATACCCTTTTATGTTTAGAAAATGATGTAAGTGAAGCTTAAATTTTGTTTCGTGTTTTTCTCTTTTTTGTGGTTTTACTCACAGCTGTAAAACAAATTAAATCTAAATATTATATTAAGCAAAATGATTTAGTAATCCAGTGAGAAAAACTGAATAAGATGACAACATGCTTATGCTTCTACAACATTCAATGTTGATTTTTTTTTTTGTCTGATATTACGGGTTCCAGAAAGTATCTGGACCCAAATAAATGGGCTTGAAGTTTTGATCAGGCAACGACTCAGCCGCCTGATCTTCACAAACATTGTGTTTGGATTTGGCTGAAATGTAAAACAGTTTGGTCAACTTCCGTAGTTTCTAAAAGTGCAACACACATGAACTGATCATTAGCATTGCGACACTGATTGACTCATTGTGATTAATTCAGTGTATGAAAAATGTTCTCCTGAATATAACAGAGATCTCATTCTCCAGCTGCAATGAGCATCCAGAAGAAACATGACCTCACCTGAAATCATGTGACTTCTGATATGTCCACAGAAAAGACATGAACTCTCACCATCCACAAATGTCCACTCTCAACAAATTATTGTTCATCCATTATATTGTGTTCGATGAGCGTATGTTTCGGTTTAACCCATAAAAAAACAAACAGCAATAGAAGCCTAAAATTGAGTTTTAATAACTTCCAACCTTAACTGGAATTTGTGTCTATTTCAATTAATTAAAAAGTATTCAACACAAAGACACAGTGCTAGCACAGCAGATGAAATAATACTTTTAGTTTACCAATAGCACATTTTAAGGAATACAAGCAATGTATTGTTGGGTAACTTCCACAACAACAGATAACAGAGAAATCTATATAATGAAAAAGAAAAGAAATAAAATGCACAAAACTGAAAAGCCAAGGATAATATGGTGTAATTTAACTGTCTGGATTGATTGAAATTAGGAAGAATAAAACACTACAAAGTGAAAGGAAATGTTCTGATAATGTAACAACCTAAATTCAGAGCAGTGGAAGATGATTTCAGGTACAGGTTACAGTCAAGCTAAAGACATGTGAAGTGAAAATTCTAATTTATATTGAAAATAATTTCTGACTGAAGGTCAGCACACCGTGGCCTTCAGTAAAAACATAAGCTAATATTTAAGCTTATGCTGTCATTTCACTGAACAGGACGAATCTTAAAGCTGATGGCTTTCAATGAATAGTCGTAGCCTTTCCACGTGGCCCAGTCCACTCCTACAGCGTAGATAGTACTATCAGCACCCCAGCGATAAACCCCATTGGGATTGCTCACATGACAGTTTTCGTACCAAAACCCCCCGAGGTATAATCTGGCACAATTTGCCAGATCAGAACCATCCTGATCCTTGTCAAAGGTGGAAAATTTGAATCCATTGTGACGTTTTAGAGAGTCTCCTGCAGGAACAAAGATGAAATTAGCCCACAGTTAGAAACGTTTCACTTCAGATGTTCTACAGAAACAACTGTGTTTGTTTTCATTTAGTTTTATGTCTTAAAATGAAACTAAATGCAACAACTGCCTTCAGAAGTCAATAATTAGAGTCAATTCTATTGGTAATTTAATGTAATTAATACCGTTTAACGTTTAATATCAGTATAGTAGCTCCATTTATATAGCGATCACCTCAGAGATGTGATAACTAGCATAGTGAGCAAATCAGATACAGAAAAAACCATCATAAAAAACCAAGGAGTACGGCAGACAGGTCAGGGACAAAACTGAGGTGAGGCTTAATTGAGGAGCTTCAGAGAAGAGAACTATTTATCTTGCACTACACAAATTTTGCCGTTATGGAAGAGTAGCAAAGAGAATACCTTTTGAGCTATTTTGAGTTATTTAAACAACTCGGTCTGCAGACTTACAATGTGAAAGATCGTTCTACAAAGTAGACTCAGGTGGCTGATTACAAATGGAAACCAAACCTTTTAGATTTTTATATGTGAAACAAAATGTAAGCCATGTATCATTGTTACAATTATGCACAATTATTTTATGTTTATCAGAGAAGATATAAACAAGCTTATGTCTCAAACACATTCTCACCTGCACCTCCGTCACTGAATCCAGATACATGCAGAATATATCCATAAGATTCTGGACCAACAGAGAACGAGGAGTAACGAGCATACGCCTTATTTCCTTCAAAATCCTCCATGTCGACCAGCAGTTCATACTTTTTCCTGAGACTTAAGTGGAAGAGCTTTTCCAGACCTAAAAAAAACAATATTTTAATAGATAATTGGTTCTTATTAAACGTGATGGCTGTTTCAGTTTCAGGTCTCACCAAGCCAGTATTCTCCAACAGCATTCCCAAAGCCCTCCTTGAAATGAGCCCAAGGCCTGTAGAAGTTCACGGAGCCATCCATCCTCCTCTGGAACGCCTAAAAACACATACACAAAAAAAAACAAACAGCTGAAAATGATGTTCTTGACTCTAATATTGAACTGAGAATGATTGTTCATAACAAAGCTCAATGCAGAGCAGCTGATCGCATCAATGAAGTTCAATCTGTCTGAAGATGATAAGAAACTGAAGAGTTCAGACACTCACTGTCCACCGTCCTCCCAAAGAGTCCATGTCGCAGAACACCTGCAGAAACACAAACAGGACAGAAAGAAAATCCTAAGATTGACTTCAGCTCATTGCTTTGAAGAATAATGTGAAAATCAAAGACATCACAATAACGTTCCTTCTTATATGATTCTGATATTCTTGGTTGATGGCACTCATTAAAACATAAGGCTTGTTAAATTGCTGAGTGTGCGCTGTTTTCTTTAAAGCTTAGTAATTTTGTGCTCAAATTCTCTCAGAATTATTTCATACAACTCATTGAACAATAGAGTTGATCCAATAGTTAACATAACACACAATCAGACACAAGTCAGAGATACATCTATTTCCAGCTGTGATTTACACTGATGTATTATATCTAGGTTTGAGCAGCCTAGGCTTCAAATCAAAAATTGTGATTTAGGATTTTTTGGGGGGGTTATGATAGGAGAGATAATTCTGTTCCGTATGTCTTTTTTTTTTTGTGCACATTCTCAAATTGTCTTTTTCCTTCTATTAAAAAAGTCAAAAGTTCTAAAATATTTAAATGTCTTGTAATTTTTTTTTTACTCTACCTGGACAGCCGAAGTGGCCCCGATAGGATAGATAGTGTAAACTCCGCTGGGTTTGCTGTTATCATGATTATAGATGTCACTGCAGTCCAGAGGAAGGACAAGAGGCGCACAGCTGGCCCATATAGGAATCAGGAAGAGCAGGAGAGCTGACAGCAGCTGCAGAAGAACAGATTCCATCTTTTACTAGAAATGCTATGCAAGCACTTTATTTATGAGAAGGTTAAAGTTTTGTCTCAAAATTTATATCATGCAAAATGTAGTTTCCCTTGTGAGAGGTGGGTAAAAACTTTAAGTCAAAAATAAATCAATGAAAATAACGCAGAGAATTAAATAAGAAAAACTTACCAGAAAAAAAAATTGGCAAATATTTGATATGGGATCCTTTGAGTGGTTTCAATATGTCTTAGATTCACCATAACCAATGCAACCCTACAACAATAGCTGTAAACTCACCTTCATGTTCTTAGTTGTGCCGCAGAAATAGGGATGAAAAATGTGATGATTGTCAGGAAGAGATCCGATGAGTTCTGCTGTCGCGATCTGACGTCCGTCTCTGGTCTTTCTGCGACTTTTATAACCAACAAATTAGTAAATGGTCAACATCGCATACCCAAAAGACCTTAGACTTTGTGACAATGTACTCATGAGAATGTGGGTTAGACGAGCAATGCCTGATTAACATTTAACTAGTGATTATATAAAGCACACTTTATCAATGTTTTAATTGGCTGACAAATGAGTCAAAGAGCAGATGATATTTCCTCCACAAGTTTAAGAGCAAGTTTTGCAAGTCAGCCATCATTTAAATTCAAATGTCTAAACTATATCTATGGCAGAGAATCTATTGCTGTAACATTTTTTATATGACCATATCATGTGGTCTATTCTGAAATAAATCAAACATACCAAATGATATTTGGTATGTTTGATTTACCAAATATCAAACATATAGGCATAGGAAGGAAATACCCTTCCTTCCTATGCCTACATAGGAAGGAAGGGTAAAAAAAGAGAATGAAGCAATGTAGCAATCGAAAATGTTTGTAATAATTAACCAAAAGTGGAGTTAAAAATCAATCTAAGATATCAAAAACTAGTTTGTATATGAAGTTGTTGCCATTTTACAGTTCCCAAGGATTGTTTAAGAGTTTACTCTCTGAAAGACAACAAGATTTAAGTTACAGATCTATCATCTTATTGTGTCAATGATGACTGGTTCGTTTTAAGGTGTTCAATAAACAAGAATATTAGTAAGGCTACAAGGTAAGATATAACCATGAGTATTAAGGACCCAAGAGGGAACACTGATGTGATGAAAGAGGGAGTGTTTCTTTTTATCACCCTTTCTCTCAGGTCGTCTTTGATTTGGTAATTTGGTGGATTTCTGTTCTTATTGCTCCGGTGCTGAGAGCCTGTTCCTGCGCTGCCATGATTAGGGTGTCTTCTTCCATAATCTGTTTGTTGGCCATCAGGTGGAGGACCACATCATTCCACCAGATTTTTGCTTGTGACATCTTCTTTCACAGAGAATGCTGATGTTCACAAACTGCCATTTGCATCGCTTGCATCAAGTCGTAAATGCATTTCCACTACGAAAAACATCGCTGAAATCAGTTCACAAAATTACTCAGATAATTAACGATCCATAAAGAGCATCTGAAACAACCTTTTCCTCTGCATCGAGAACTTCAAACTGAAATGTGAAATTCTGGGGAAAGATTCACAAAGTCAAAGATGTTGACCAAGAAGGTATTTCCTCAAATGGTGATTGCAAAGCCTGAGATAACTGCCTGAGATCAACTTTATGGAGTGAAAAGACAAAAAAGGAATCGTCACCAAGAATCGTCAGTTGTCACCAGATGTTGGTCCAGAAGTTGAATGCTGGAAATATTAAATCTGCATGAATGTGAATTACCCGGAGTAAACTCACAGCTTAAACTGTGTTACTGCAGGAAGAAGCCTTAGTCAATCAGAGCCTTTGTCTATATCTGCGTTCATTTTCACATGTAGCTGTTGGTCTGAGAACAAGTTGTCTCTGTGTGAAAGGAGTCTTCTCAGGAAAGTCAAAACTCTTCCTAAATATCTGATGGCAAGATGTGTTCATTGTACCAGTGGGGCCGTATGATAGTAGATCACTCCATGAGGAAAAAAAAAAAAAAAAATGTCACCCTCTGTCCAGCCAACACACACACTTTGAAACAGCACAGGATGAAAATAATCTGCTGAGTTATGAGAGCAACAGGTTCAAACTTGTTCCTTTCTTTTCTTTCTCTGGCTAGCTGGAAATGTCATGTGGTTGTGACACCCTGAGGAAAAAAAAAATTGTTATCTCTAATTCTGTAATATGTAATTGGTATCAGTGTTGTAAATGGTTTTAAAAGGAAATGCACCTTGGACAGCAAACACTTTGGATTTCATCCAATAGGAGTCAGTTCACCACTGACTGCTAAAGAAGGCAAATTGCTGACCGGCAGTGAGGGACAAGTTTTTCTCATATATTGTGGGAAATAAGAAACTGGAGTGACATAACACAGGCATCAAGTTAATTTATTATTAGCAAGCTTTCATAGATTACTCATTTTTTTTACCATGTTTTATGATGTGATGTCAAAAACGGGTCGAGACATGCACTGTCTTTGCTTGCTGTGCACCTTACTGGAATTTATGAGACCTTAGGGTTGTTTGGGCAAAGCAACAAGTCAAGCCTAATCCTGAATATCTGGCACCAAAATAAATTCCACTACATGCTAAAAAGGCTTGTCTCATTTTGTCTGGATAACAGCAGCTATTCCAAGAAATAATGGATTGCTTTCCAAGAGGCTCATTAAAGTTGTTTACTGCAAAACTCTGACCTTAGAATGTTGATTCTAAGGTTAATTTTATTGCAGATTGATAGTCCAAGTTTTATACAACAACAATAAATAATAATAGAAAGAATAAGAGTAAATAAAAATGCATAAAAAGATCCCTAACCATTTAGGAGGCAGTAATATCAATATTTCCAATATAAACATTTATACATTACTGCACAATATTTAACTTTAGGCAACAATAGACTTACTTTTAATATGTTCTGTTTCACTGAGGTGAGAGTTTGGTTTAAAGCACAGAACCGAACATCTCATTATATTGAAAGTCAGTAGATATGTCCAATGAACTTCGAGATTCTGTCCAA
>VMRN01000054.1:32823-283179 GCA_010277015.1 Poeciliopsis turrubarensis
ACCCCCATGTCCCACAATTCTCCTTCATGGCTTTCTCTCGGATCTTAAAATGAAGATTTACCTTTGGTTCACTATGTCATACAAGAGCTCCATCCATTTGTGGTCATGTCCACCGTCATGTCTGAAAAGCATCTCTCCTGGCCAATGTGCAGTAATACCGGGATGTCTGTGATTGCTTTCCCAGCAATCTGGGACTATTAAACGCCATGGCGGCGGATTTCATATGGGATTTTGAGCCCTATCTCCAGTTAAAAGGAGTCTTTCTTTTCCACTGTTGACACGTACATACTCAATATTAGGAATTGTTATCAATAAACTACTCAATGTAAACAACCTTTGTTGTCACTTGTGGGAAATAATGGAACCTACAAAATGTGACATAATTTGGAAAGGTAGAAAAATAAAAATTCAAGATGTAAAATGTCAGAAAATGACAAGTAGAATTGCAAAACCGAAATGGAGTTGGAGGTCGTGTGGCATGGCAGTGGATTGGCAGGACAAATTATGTGCAGACAGGAGAGAGGAGGAACTGTTCCAGGTCACATGTCGGGCCTGTTCACCAACACGACGAACAACACAGGGGTCTGTCAAACTGCCTCAGCTCCTCACATTAATTGCCCACTCCACACTCTGCTGAGCAAATGCGACGCGAAAGATCCTGAGCAGGATAAGAAGGATGTTCTTGATTAAAGTGATAGGATGAGACACAAGGGTGGCATTTCTGGAGAAATGTCTTGGAAACTGTCCTTTGTCACCAGCTGTTTCAGTGAGTGCCAGCACCATTTGCTTGCTTTGTCTTAGATCTCAAGTAGCGTTGAGATTACTCTGACAGACAGGAACAGGCATGTATGTCCATGCATTTCAAATAAGCCCAATAGAAACATGTGAAGGGGTTTGCAGGACATGATTTCACTGTATGCGCTATCCAAAAAGCAAAGAATGGCATCTTAGGTTTACTTGCATTAAAAACTTTAAAATTGACTTAGAGTTATGTCGTAAAGACCTGAAACGTGACTGCAACCCCTGGCCTGAAACTTGAGTTTTGGTAAAAGGTTTTATCTCATGTAATGAGGAGTGAAATGAAACCACTGTATGGGTGTGTTTTCTGCACATGTATAAAGCTGATATGGTTGATTGTTGGCCATTACTTACAAATTTGGGCATGCAGGACAGTCCACAATCCTAATTTAGGCATGTAAAATTTATCAGGGAGAATTGGTTAAAATTCTAGAAAAAATGTTGTGAAAATATCTTTAAAAAATGTATGTCTATGAAAGACTAAGGAACTATCTGTAGAAATCTGGCTTAAAAAAAAAAAACAAAAAAAAAAAAACAACCTAAAAATGTTCAAAGATTTTCTAGCTCTGGCTCTGTGGAATGAAAAACATGCCATTCATTAAATGATTCATATTTCATGGACAGCCGTAGTGGTGGAGCGTCATAGTCTTTCAAAAGTTCAAAATAATTTTTCCTAATTACAAATGCACGTACACTAACACTCTTCCTACAGAGCTGGTTTGTTTGTTTTGTGCTGTTTCAATTTTTTAACTGTAAAGTAGAAGAAAAAAAATATATAGAAAATGTCCATATTGGATGTGAAATTTCCAGATGAAAAGCAGACTCATTGAAAATGTCCAAATTCTACTCAAAAGGTTTTTTTTTTTTTTTTTTTTTTTTAATGACTGATGCTCTGATGCTTTTGGATGTTGGCTGTTTGCAGCTTGTAGTAATTTTTAATATATTTAATTCAATACAGTACACAGGAGATAGTACAAGCTACAAGTGTACAAACCTACAAACCATATTATTTTTAATAATATGCTTTGGGTTTGTTGAAATTTTGAACTGGGACTGTGCCTGCTACTCCTAACATTCTGCTCCTTGTTCCTCATGGCTGGTGACATGAATGCTAAGTAGCTGATAAAGTCCTTTACTTTCAAGCATTTCTTTTGAAGTCCAGAGACTAACAACACTTATGAAAAAAAAAAAAAAAAATGTTTCTGAAGGTGTTCTTTGAAAGGTACTTCCAAATTATGGCGGGATGTCAAGCCAGATTAAAAAAAAAAAAAAAAAAAACAAAAAAAAAAAAAAAAAAAACGAAAAGCCCGGTCACAGAATCCCATTTGTTCCAGTGGTTTGTTATCTGATATATCTTGGGCTACTGTAAATCATGCAAACGCATAACGGTGAGTTACAGGTGTCTTGACCTGTTAGAGGTTTTTGAGGGACGGGGTAAAAGAATCGAGATGAACACAAAAGACAAAATGAACTCAACCTGATAAGAAAATGCTTGATTTTATAGGAAAAACTCAGAGATTTTTTTTTTTTCTTTTGTTGTGATAAAATAATACATGTACATAAACAACATAAAAGACACAACCATTGTTCCATGGTTTGAATTTAAATACAACGTTTTCAGTTTTAAATTTTGATGAAGCTGACATGACTTTGAAAACTTCTGGTTATTTCTCAATATTTGAGTTAGATATGACATTAATCTCATCGAAACATTAAAAGAAATCAGGCAGGCTTTGAAGAACAGACACGTGGATTTTCATGGCGCTTCATACAGTTTCCAGAGACAGGAGGTCTGACCAAAGGACAACGGCTGAAACAGTCCGAACAGGTGACCTCTGCCAATAGCGAGGAGGTTCTCATTAACTGTTTACCAGACATCTGTTTCGTAAGTCGTCTTCCCCAAAACTGTTTCTGCTTTTCTGAATTATATCACAATTTTTAGGTTCCATTATTTCCCACAAGTGACTAAATGAAAAGTTGTTTACATTGAGTGGTTTAGTTTGTCAGAAAATGTTTCTGGTTTTCTGACTCAGAAAATTTTGTGTTTTTTTTTTTTTTTTTTTTTTTTTATGTACTTTTCAGACCATCAAAATTCTATGTTTTTATTTGCCATCTCCCATAGTAGTCAAAATCAATACAAATAAATGGCTTAAAAAATGAGTTACGGGTGTAAATTATTTTCAAGTTCATCACGATTAACTTGTAGGAAGATAGTGCATACGTCCAGTATTTAAGTCACCGCAAGCACAGACACGCAACTTTTGCAGCCTTCTCCTGTTTCTTGTCCTCTGAGATTGGATTCATCTGACTCCTTTGTCTAGCTCAGCATTTTTTTTTTTATGGCGCCACTGCCAAGTGCCTCCACACTCCTGGGTGCTTATTCTCTTGTGGAAAGAGTTAATAGTTCCCCAAGGGGATCGGGACAATAAGAAAAAAGAAATCGGGAAAATGCAAAAAAAGAGGAAAAAAAAACAGTGAGAATAGAGAAATATCTCAGTTCACACCTTCCCTCACTTTGGTCTATGTTAGTTCTGTCGGTGGCCAAGAGGAAAAAAAACAAACATTGAACAAAATCCATTGGAAACATCATCCCATACCGCCGGGCATCCTTTTTAATACTTGTTTTATTTCTTCGGTTTGTTGCTTTCGGTGAAAACTTATCACACAATATTCAAATATTAATTAACATTGTCAGAATGTCAAGCTATTTCTTTTCGCAAGCAGTGGGCATCGCTCCCTGCGTTTGAACTATTATTCCTTTTCTTTTAAATGTAGCCCAATTTCCTCATGAAATAACATAATTCTTAAGCTAACTTCCATATATTTATCTCTCAAAGTCCCAGTTATTAGGGACTGTGCCGGCATTCTTGTCATTCTTGTCTTTTATTAGATATTCTTCAGGATAAACTTGACAACTGTTCATTCTGAATTCTGAAGCTCGTTTGCTTTGCCCAGCACGTCCCTCTTAAGGAAGAGTGAAATTTGCTACAGTCAACTTTTTCAAGCTTTTTTGCTTCAGCGTGAAACAATGCATCTGCACAACCAAGAAGCATTTTCACAATGAAGGAGCTGCTTACAGCTGTCTCTAAAGCGAGACAATGCTACCCCCCCCCGCGCCCCTTAGGGCAGATTAAAATGTTTATGAGGCCCGTTCATCTCAGCTATACGTGAAGGAGCCCCAGCGTCCGTATGTAAATACGTTGCTCTCTGCTCCCTCTCACTGACGGTGAAATTGATTAAAGTTGTGTTCCTGGCTGCTGCTGAGGGAGTGCTCCGGTTCAATGGAATTTCACATGGCAGCAGATGAATGATCTGACTCCCCGGCGGAGCCTCTCAGCTTTGGCAAATTCATCACACCACTGAATATAGATATCCATACAGAAGAAGAAGGAGGCAAGGTTACAGTTCCAGGTGTGCTCCGTCTTATCAAGGGAAAAGACCTCTGTCTCCATTTTTCTTCATCAGTCTATTGCAAATAAAAGACATTCATCAATTGCGCCGAGGCCCTGTGCAGATAACTAGCTGCTGCCGCAATCATTACTCCGCAAAGCCCACAGTGTCTGTGGGCTTATGCCAGACTTAGGACTGCTTAACTCGCTGAATTCGTTTTGGGGGGTTTTTCACACCGTTAAAAAATACATTTCTTTCGTTATGTCCAATTGAACTAAGAGTTCTTTTTTTTTTTTTTACTTTATTTAAGTCATGGTGACCCGGCTTTGCCGACATCTGGGTGACTCCATATCTCCCTCGGTGAGGGAGAAACATGTGGATAAATAAGTCCAACCACACCTCACACATCAGCACTAAGTCACATAGACCCAAGCCTGAGTCCCCCCCCGAAAAAAACTGAATGAAAACAGTAACGGAAAACGTACAAGCATGCAATTTGATGTTTGAATCACTTAGAATGCATCAGGCCTGTCTTGTACAGGATCTGGAAATGGCTTGTGCCTCTCAGTCTGTCTATTATTTGCTGTGGGAGCTAAAGGAGATTGGATTCTATGACCAGCATCACAAAATGAGATTTATCTGTATGAAATGGAAAAAGACCATTTCCCGCCCCCCCCCTTTTACTTGTTCCATTTACTGGCCAAAGGAGCCATGGAGAGGGTGAATCCGACTGCAAAAAAAGTAGAGGGATAAACAAGAGAAGGGATGAAAAGAGATGCACACCAGGGAAATTACCTTCTCCTAAATGTGGCTCGAACAATTTAACCCCGTCGTTAAAAACAACCTCGGCGAGCCGAAGGGGAGGGAGAGCATTTTTATTGACTGAGAATATCTGAAATCGGGGTAAATTAAATTTGGGCACACGAGGACAAACTTCTGTCCGGGAGGTTACGAGTGATTGGTTTATGTAGAGAGACTGAAGTGAAATAATTAGTGATGGAAGCCAATGGATGCTGCTTTTTGGAATCTAAAAAAAAAAAAAAAAAAAAAAAAAAAAAAAAATCAAACCCTGTACATTTAGAAGGTAAATTGACCCCAGATCAGGGTAATTATTGGAAGGGTTATAACAAACACATTATAACATTATAACAACTCAGCTTAATGTTCATGCTGACCTCCACCATTTGACATGGGCACCTAACTTTGAACTGGAAAGTTTTTTTTATTTATTTATTTTTTAAATTCTCTTATGACATTAGCTTGCTATTTAGCAATTTAATGCAGCATATTTTGGTATTGTAAAGATGATAGTAAGAATTGCTGAACTCTAAATGAAACCCTTTCTACATGTAAGTGCTTCTCGATACAAATAAAAGATGTGTAGCTTCTCAAATGGCTATTTCACCAAAAAGAGTGAATTTGGCAATCCCACACAACAGATCAAAGAAGGGGTTAAACCAAGACTTTTCACATCATCTACAAGATTGAGAGTCAGGTTAGAGACATGAGGTTTAACGTTGGTTAAGCCATGATAGTTTTCTTGGTTAGCATTACGTTCCTGATTTGTTTCCACCACGGGAACCAAATTTAAAAAAAAAAAAAAAAAAAAAAAAAGGTGTGTAGAAATGTGTGGAACTGTGAAAACGTATTAATACAATCAGTTTAGTCTGGTGGAAGTGATTGTTAAATGGAATAACCAAAGTGTGGACCACCGCCGGGTACTGAGGGAGTCACGTTCCCGTCTAAGTAATCGTCGAGAGATTTAAACCTGTCAATTATAATGTTTTCAGTGCTTTTATTGAAACACCGCAGGACTTGTGGATCATGAAGCCATTTTAAGTCTGATAGAAGCAGGCTCTGTGAGCAAAGCTGCCGCCGTGTGAGTGGGAGTTAATCAAGACGCCTCGACGCTGCGCGCTCATTAAACAGCGGTGGAGCTTTGCGGACCTCAGCTGGATAATTCTGTTGGACTTTGCTGCCCAACTGGGAACGAAGCGTCCTCTAGTTGTTGGCCAGCCTTTGAATGAGTGGAAACAACAAGCGAGTGAACGTGAATGCTCTTTGTTGACCGGTCACAGCGCAGACACTCGACTGCCAGATTACTCAGACCCTTTCTCACCTTCAGAGATATCCTGTTTTTGAGAACATCTCTTTACAGGGATTACAAGTGAGCATGTCAATGGGCTTTGACGACTCCATCTTTACGACACAAAGACCGTGGAGCTGGGGGTGGACTTCAGGAGAGCTAACAGTCTGACGGCCCAACAGATGCCTGCCTGTTGTGCGATTCGATCAAACTGGAACGGTCTGCCAGAATAAACATTGCGTGTGTTCCCAGTGAGGGACACATCTGTCACTTCTCCCCGAGACATAATATGCATGTTTCTGTTTTTTTCACGCACTCACTGAAAACACTCTGTTCGTTGGCGTTGTCTGCGTGACAGTCGAAAATAGCAAAAAGCTCTCAGAACTAAGATGGAGCTGCAGATGAGGGAAGTTATGTTCAAGCACTGAAAAAAAAAAAAAAAAAAAAAAACTCCTCACAGCTGCACTGGTGAGAGGCTCATCTCACTGCGTTGCGGGGTTGCAAAGTTCAGCAGGTCGCTCCATCGCTGACACTTCCATTCATGTTTGTTTTTACTTTCTGTTGTCGTAATCTTCGCATGCCTGCAAATGTATTGCTTCCAAGCTTCATGATCATTTTAATGCCGCCCACGGCTACACAGATAAAGTAGTCCTGTTCTTCTTTTATTCGAGAGAATAAATGCTCCTTTGTTTGGCCCTGATGAACTGATGAAAATAATAATACAGTCTTTTTTTTTTTTTTTTTTTTGAACTCAGTTAAACTCACTGTAAGAATATAGATGAGTTACTTTCAAACATCCCTCCCCCCCTTGTTGCTGTCAGAGAACGTTAACGAGCTTTTGGACTGACTTTAACATCTGAAGTTAATAGATCTGGTGAGACGTGTCCTGACCTGACTCGGTATAACGTGGCAGTAATCACTTATGTTCTTGCCTTGCTCTGTCTCCTGCTGCAAGATGCCCGGGCTCTTTGAAAGCACGGATCCTCATTCAGTGACTCTACGTGGATTACGTCGGAAGTTGGTACAATAACGAGGGTTCTAACAGCAGTCAGTTGTTCCTTCAATATTTCCACACAATGTCCGTTCCTCACGATGTCGTTTGTTTTGCTAAGCGGTCCAGCACCTCCTACGGCGAACCGCCTCGACAACGTGATATTGCCATCGGCGCATTTCACTTTCGATTCGTGCTCATTACGGCAAAACACGTCAATATTAGCCTCATCAAAGCACAGGCTGTGCTATCGATAGAGCATGTCCTTGATTTGATTTGCAAACATTATTACGGGTTTGTTTGGAGTTATTGGTTCTTTCGCTCTCGGTTGCATTTCGAGGCCACCAGTTGGACTGTGTGCCGTGGACAATGTTATCATCTCGCTAGTGTCAGACAGCATCTCCCGACTCTCTGTCGAAGTCTGTCTGGCATCTGGTAATGCAGACATTACCAGATGCCTTGTGTTTGAGAGTTACAGCTAACATGCTAACTTTCAATGCCTGTTCACAGAAACCTTTCTTATATGGAGAAATATACGGATGTGTAGGATGTGACCACAATGTCTGTGCGAACATACATGATCAGCTAAAGGTGGAAACAAGGACATATTGTGTGTTTTGAAGAAACGTAGCTGAGAAAACACTTCATTCTTTTTTTTTTGTTTGCTTTCTTCTATTCTTCTTGTTTACCTGAAAAAATAAAATAAAATAAATAAAAATAAATCACTGTATTACGATACACCCAGTGTCTGGGACTTTAGTAACAGCTTTCTACCTGAGAAAAATAAAGCTGTTCTCCAGCTATAATAGTGACAACACAGCCTCATAATTCTTTGTAAGGTCCAAGCAGCATGTGTGTGTGTGTGTGTGTGTGCGTGTGCGTGTGCGTGTTTGTGTGTGTGTGTTGCACACAAGGATAAGGCTAAGATAACCCAAAGCAGCATGACTTAGTTTAAATCGGTGCATCCAGATGTAGATCAAAATGAAAGATTGCAATGTGGGCGTTGAAAGTAGTCCTGGGTTCTTGCCTTATAAAAATAATCGGAGGAACTACAAAAGGCAGTCGTTAAATGATTTAATTGTTGAAAGGGGGGAAAAAAAAGCTCCCCAAACCAATCTGGGACTGCTTTGCTGTGAATCCTTCATGGAATTGGATCAACAGATGCTTTTATTTCTTAAATGTTAAAATGGAGCTTGAAACGCTGCAAATACTTGCCCAGTATTAGTCACCACGTTTTAAATCCCCCACCCCCATGGCAACAGATGTACAAATGTAGCTTGTCTCTTTAGATGGATGACCAATCGATTGAGTTGTTGTGGTTTTGCAATTCGTCTCTCAGTTTCCGTGTCGTTGAAGCATCCGGTTTTCAGTGATGGGCTCGAAACATCGTTGGGAATCTTCTGTCAGAAAAGTGACTAGAAATATAAAATAGGTGCTAAGTCTGGCAAATTTCTGTTGTCTCTGGAGCTTAGAGGCAAGTGATTTCTTTTCGCTTCTTCTTTCTCCCTCTTCAGGGACTGAGGAGGGATTTCTTCAGCTGGCGTAGCCCAAGGCACGCTGCTTCCAGGGGGCTTAGAGCTCAGGCTTCGATACAAGCTGTGAGGGTCTGATCAGTGAAACCTTCGAAGTGTGTGTGTGTGTGTGTGAGAGAACGTGGAGATGTTCTAGACTGAAGTTCGGGAGCTTCCGGAGCGTGACTTGGCATGCCGATGCACATGCAAATCTTGACGTCCGTCGTAATGCTCTCATCTGAGATTTCCACAGATATCAACAAATTCTTTTATGTTAAAAGACTATTCATATTTGTCTAGTTGTTAGAAGGAAATGCTCCTTCGGAAATGAGGGCAGGCGTGTGTATCGCTCTCTTAAAGTCTGCTCGACATTTACGCTCCACACATTAAAAACACATTCCTTGCCGTGACCGTCTTGAGTCGTGTCGTCTTGTCGTCGTTGGGCTTTTTTTTTTTGTTTGGTTCTCTTTATTTGTCAGATTTGCCTTTGTTTGGTCCTGCCAGACAGGCATGTTCTCTGTTATGCACATTTCTTACTTCCAATAAAGAAGCAGCAGGGCTTCCAGAGAGGTCCCACTGTGGGTTAGAAGGTTTAAAGAGATATTCCCGATCTGTTCTCCCCAGCAGCAGAACAGCAAGTACTGTACCACGTGAATACTAATATTCTAACCACTGACAAAAAAGAGGCTCAGTTGGAGCTGTGTATGTCTCTGTAAATCGAGCTTTAACTACTTCACTATTTGTGGAATCATAACAGAATTTGCTCACATCCCTGTAGAGCCCTTTGTCGGTGTAACTCAAGATTACCTCTCTACTATGTGTATATACATAGTATACATATACATACATATATATATGTATATATATATTCAGTTTTTTCAGAGAATTTAATCAGTTTGTATTGTAAAACAAATAAGTTTTTCAGTGAAAAACTTAATGGTGTAACCGGGCTGGTGCATGTCCACAGAAATTATTGGTGGGGTGCACCTTCGGCATCACAAAGACACACAGAGTGCAAAATGATTTTAAAAAGAAATCTTTCTGACAGACTACTATAAGTTGTATCGCAGGTTTCAAGCAGAATCTATTCGAGGTTCTTTTATTTTATTTATTTATTTTTTTAACGGCGATCGCTGCTGCTGGAAAAGCTTGGCGCGCCGTTGCTGAGATGGAGGGTTACGCCAGACGTGGGAAAAAATAATTTAGTTGCTTTTAAACACACTTCGCCTCACTCTGCACTGATAAAACACAGCGAGAAAGTTCCTAAATGACACACTGTGTTTCCTTGAGCGTCTGAAACTGGAATTGCGTCAAAAGATGCTCTCAAGTTCTGAAAACGGCCTCATCTACAAGCAATCAATTTGAAGCAACGTTACCTTTGACCTGTTCCTTCTAGTAGCCATATGTCGCCTGCCTCTATAAGACATGGAGGATGCAACTTAGTCTTGTGCGATCACAACAAAGCTGAAATCTTTTGTGGAAATAAAAGGACGGCGCTGAAGAGAACACACTTCCAATCCATGCAACATCAGATGCAATTACTATTTCCCTCCCTTTCGATAGTCTGGAGGTTGTGGGGAGGTGAGGCGACCGGCTGCCTATCAAATCAGCCCTGAGGACGGCGCGTTGTCCGCGCTGCTGCCATGGCAATGTGGACGACAGAGAGAAGCAGCAGCAGCTGAGAAGGAGCAGGAGAGATCCAGCGGAGGCCTGAAAACAATCAAGAGGAGTCAGAGGTCAGTCTGCACGAGCCTTAGAGCAGGCCTTCTTCAGTACTCATAGTTGTTCTGATAATGGGGTTGCCTGGACGCGCGCACGCACACACACACACACACGCACACACGCATGCTCACGCGCTCACACACACACACAGCATATAAAGAAACGGAGAGGAGAGAGCAGCACATTTTGCTGTCTCAGTTTCTCAGAGTTGTTTCCCTGTAGATTTATTTACAGATTAGTGCATTGGAGGAAATGTAAACCTTGTCTTACATTTAAAAAAAGAAAAAAAAAACATAAGTTACCAATTACAAACCAGAGACGAGAAAAATTACAAAGTTGATTTCAAGCTAATGTTAAATGCATAATACCCTCATCACTATATCATTTCTCTTTTGTTTTGTTTGTTGCTGAAAATATTAGCAAAATTAACCAACACTCAGTTCTCCAGGAGACGCATTTGATGTCACAGATACTTCTCTTCTTTAGCCCTGAGTGCATGTTAAAGCCTAGCCACCACATCATCCAATCGTAATCTAACATCAGGAGGCTTCCGATGCTGTAACTGTGAGAGAAATTGGCTATGGATGATATTAGTTTGGTTACCTCCAGTGGACTGAGGGGCCGACTGAGGACAGAGGTGACCTTCTTTGATCAAATTATCCAGCTGCTTCCTCTTGGCTGTTGAAAGTTATGTTTTCTCCCCTCCAGCAAATCGCAGCATAGAAAATTGACAGTCTGACCTGTGAGTCAAAAAAGAAAAAAAAAAACAGGACAGGTCGTTCACGGCCCTGCATCCCAAAAGACCCTTATCTTTAGGTAGAGTTTTTTTCTACGTACTTCGGGTCTAGTTTTTTGTTCGCAGGAACACCCACTTTCTTATAGGAGTCATCGCCCATTCCCTGGGATGCTCCTCCATTAGCTCGGCGGTTTTCGCCGCAATGATCCGGACACGGTTCCACTGGCACCGGTCCACAAAATCCTGTTTCTCCAGTCGTCATCTGTGAAGAAGCCGACAATGGAAGTGTCTTCTGGAAAAAAAAAAATAAAATGGAAGTGGCAATGTGGAGCAGTTGATGAGGAAGCTTGCAGTGCACAGGGTAAACAAGATTTGTGCGTGCATCATACCCTGCAGCTCCCTCCTTCCCCCCCATCCTACTGACTATCTTTTAAGATTCACAGCTCTGGGTCTTCACAGTCTGCAGACTCAGGCTTCCACACTTGTCAGCTTCAGACTTCTGAAGGACAAACTGGTGGCTAAACGGATACTGTGTACGTAGTCAAGGCGCTCGGTCGGGAAACATTTAACTGAATATTAACATGGGCGTATGCATACATTAATTTGAGCCTGTGTATATTATTCTCACAAGAGGGGGACTAGAGACTATTCACAATAAATTCAAGAACGCCGTGAGTTTAAATTCCGGCCTGAGTTTGCATGTTTTCCCTACGCAAAGGTGGGTTCCCATTGGCTACTCTGGCTTCCTCCCACAGTTTTAACGAAACATTTATTGCTGGTATTAGCTTAAATTGTGTTTTAAAGAAATATGAACAACTTTTCACCCTCTCTTTTCCTTTTTTGTTTACTTAACTTGCTTTGTCTTGAGCAAAAGCATGAAGAGTTTTTTGCTGCTTCTGTTCCATCTGCTTGCCAGCATGGAGCCTCTTTATGCATCCCAGTTCAATGACAGGTCTGAGAGCGAGCTAAATCACTTGCACGTTTTAAAAGGGAACAAAAGATCCTCGGGGAATATTCCTCGTTGTTGTTGTGTGCAGGAGTCGGCGAGCGAACATCCCTCACTGTTGTTGATGCGAGATTTAGCGTCTCCGCTACTTTATTTGGCCAGGGAAAAGCTCACGGTGTAATTTAGACATTGAAGAAAATTGCATTACAAAGATATAGTTTTGTCTTTTGGCCAAGTCGGGTGTTCAGAAATTAAACAAATGGCATGCAATTGAGGAAGTTATGTGTGAAGGAGTTTTGCTATTAAGAAGGGAAGGTCAAAATACCTCAGATGATTTGAGGGACAGAGCTGATGCACAACAGTAACAAGCACGGTCAGGCATTGTTGATGAAATAGTTTGGAGGCAGTATATAGGTCTGATCTTGCCATTTGTTCAGGTTCTGTTCTTTGGATCAGATGAACATGCAGCAAGGTCCATCTGACTATCCATAGTCAGATGGTTCAAAGGAGATTTCATGCCATATGAACTGCTGGCCTACATATGACGATGAATATTGAAGGCAGATCTTAGTTTGACACAAAAAAATAATAAGATATGAAATAAGATAAGACAACAGCTTACTGACGTGCACAAACATTCACAAGTTCCTAAACACAGGCAGATATTTACTGATGTAGGTCCAGAAGAACTGAGGTCAGATATCAGGGTAATTAATAATGTAAATTACTTTGAGTGGGTTGCGTGTCTGTGTCTGTATTTCTGCGGTAGCTTTAAGGCGCGGTGACGGCCAGTGGGGTGGCATGCTTCAGCACAATAATTGTTCTGCCAATATGATTGATTCCGAAGTGCTTCAGAAGGACTTCTCGTAATGAACAGAGTGCAACATGGGGAACAGATGAGGAAAGAGTGGGAGAAGCTCCCACTCTTTCCTTTGCATCTTCGCATCCTGCTGGACTCCACTAGTAGTTTTATGATGACACCTTTCAATATGCTTTTGGTTAACCTTTTCATTTCATACAAATGTACTGACAGCGTTCATACTAAATGTAAAACTGCAGGTTTAAAAGTTTGGCTATGCTTCAAATCCCCCTGGCGACAAATTCTGATGACTAGGCAATTCTACACGTACTCCGAATGGATTTGTAAAACACTGCCAGGGATTTAAATGTGTAATGCTTCTTCTCACGGTTACGATTACAAAGCTCAAACACACTTGTTCATTTTTTTTTTTTTTTTTTTTTATAGACACATACATTTTGCTACTTGCGATTAAATCCCTGGATATGAGTAAGCCTTTCCAAAAGCTCGGGTGGTGAAAATATACAGAAAACTTAGATGATTAAATTTGAAAACCACATAAATTTGAATGCTGGCTTGCTGCTTTTGGTCTCGTGATTTTTCCCTAACTTTCTTGTCTTAATTGGTGCAATGGTAGAGCAGGTTTTAGTTGGCCTTTTCCAATTGTTACTGTCTATGAAATCAGAATCAAAAAAGTTTTCATTTTAAAGGTCGTACTGTAATTTAACTTCTTTGATTGTCCACGGCCACCCAGGTTAGTGCACATGGGAAAAAAAAATGTCAAAGTGAACAAACACAGCTTTAATAAGCTATGTTTTTGTTTTTTTTCCAGCAGTATATTTACAATGACGAATGAAAAATTCTGCACATCTTTCAAACCAGTTTCTGTTTAGATGACTTCACTTGTCTCATTGCCTTTGCAAAAAAAAAAAAGAGTAAATGAAGTCTTTAAAAATGTTTAAATGAGAAACCAAAAGTAAAAAGAGAGTTTCTTATTCTTGAGTTTTAATTAAAAAAAAAAAAAAACAGGAACATGTACAATGTAGGGACACACACACACACACAAACGCAGGCGCAGAAAAATGACTTGTTAGAGCAATCTAAGCTCATGTCAGCCAAGGAGAGGAATTGTTAGTAGATTTATGTTGCAGAATAGGAAAAAAAAAAGAAAAAAAAAGGTCCAAGTTTGGAGAAGCTTTGTAAAAGTGGCATTGGTATGCAGCATCTGGTTGTGACCCAAATTAAAAATGGAATGTATTACAAGGGATTTTACACTTGGTTGAGCAGGCTGGAGAAAACTCATCAATCCACGGAGCTAAAGATAACTACAAAGGTGGAGAATTAGGGTGGAGGCCGTGGGCTCCTTGTGTTTGTTTCCTGACCTGGTGAAAATCATTCCAACTCCAAGACATTTTGCCCTTATATTATTACTCCTGTATGCCTTTGACCCAAAGGTGGCTAATAAACACTCTCTAATCTCAGGAGGGAGACAAAAACTTTGACATGCTTTGTTCTTCGAAATTAGCTTTTGGAACTTCTCCGTCTAGATTTGTAGTTCAAGAGTCTACCGCGAAGCAGCATCTATAAAGTAACCCTTTTCCCCCTGGACTGCAACTCCCTAAATAGAACTGTCAGTAAAAGCAACAGCGAAAAGAGGCAGGGAAGTGGGAAGCCGAGGCACTTATTATTGAAAAAAAAAAAAGAAAAAGAACACGTTAAGTCTTACGTTTTTGTCTTTGTTACCAAACAGACAGCATCAAATCTTTTGTCCCAGGTTTTATTTGCTGTGGACGAACACACCGAAGATATTGCAAATGGAGCCCCGCCGAGTGAGCATTGCTCTGACACGCACAGCACTGTGCAGAATTGCTGCCCATTATGAGCTCCAGACCTTTGTTCCCATGTTTTAGATGACGCATGCTGAACTTCTAATAGTTATTCAAGCAATGCCTCTTACTCCGGAAATCATGTTTGCCACCATCACCTTGCAAGAGTAGAGAATGTAATCGCTCAAAACATCAACAGGTTTTTTTTGTGAATAAGTAGAGATGGGGAAAAAGTGCAAAACGCTGCTAAATCATCGGTGTTGGCCGATCATCCATATCGCGTAATCATGTGTTATGATCAAAATATAGATGGATTGATAAGTCAGAAGAGTTGCACATTAATTTAGATCATTTTTCAACAACAGACGTAGACAGCACCTCCAATATTGCAGAAGAGACCTCAATCTGCCTATCAGTCACCCACTCCATCCTGCTATCAGTTGTAAGCCAGACACCAAGAAATTTATGGCTCATTTTGTGAAATAGGGACTGGCCCCAGACTTGAAGGGAGCTGTTTATCTTTTTTTTGTTGTTGTTGTTTTTTTTTTTTATTTAACCTGGTGGCAGACGTCAGACAGTTTTACGTTCTGACATGTAAAATACTCTGAAAGTGGTCTACGTCGTTCTTACTTATGACCATTTGAAGCTCTAAATGGTCTAAATGGTCACTCATGTTCATATATTTCCCCATTTTTAAAGTTAACTTTGAAGAGCGAGGAAGAGTAGTTCAAATCCTATCAAAAGCTCAGAGTCGAAGGCTTTCTTGGTGTGGTGATTTAGTCTCCCTATGTAAATTAAGTTCAAATAAGCTGAATAGATTGAATTGAACTGGATAAACATCCCAATGCTAAAATTATCATCAACATCTTGAGGAAGTTGCAATTTCAACTTGATCAAATATTGCTGGAAACAGTTCAAGAAATGACTTCTGGCCGGACTAGAGTTACTATTACGTCAGGAAGATTAGATCTAAAAATACATGTTATGAGATCTTTAATTTTTCCCAAAGTAGCAGCCGGGAGCGCATCAATAAGGAACTTTTCACTCCCATTAGCGCAACAGAATATTTTATTGTTTTAAAGCGATTTAAAAACAGAGAGGATATGGTTGCTTTATGTTATGAAAGTATATAAACCATTTTCAAGTTTGTTGCTTCAATTTGAATACATAATTGTTTGCAAGTCGGCCATTTGGCAAGAATCAAAAGACTTTAGAATCTTTTATAAACTACTTTTACCTAGCGTATGCACACTGTGACCAAAACATCTCAGCCAAGAAAAATAAAAAAAAATCATCATCATTATGTCTTGTTTGAGTTTCCATAGTTCTATTTTTACTCATTAATTTACCACATGGTCATTAGGAGATATTTATGCATAATATTTTAAGGAAAACTCATTTAATACAATTTGAATGATGGATGTGGCGTAAGAAGATACTAAAAAAAGAGAAGTGCTGTGAATACTTCCTGGATGAACTGCATCTCTCTCTGTACTGCTATAAGTCAAAGTCCAGACCAAAGTTTGGTAAAGAATCTGTGGCATCGGGAAGAAATTACCGAACAGTAATTTCGGTGGAACCAACACACCCGGCAGGAACGAGAACAGTTCTTTTGTAGTAACGGTCATAAAGCTCAGTGAGATACAGTATCGCCTCAGGCTGTTTGAACCAAATGAGCTGGTGTAAATGTTGCAAAAGGAGGCTGCACAAAATATTCGCCCAAAGGATTGGTGAAAACTGACTATTTTTATTTTTTTTTTTAAATTATTATATTATATTTGTTTGCTGTGGAGCTTGGCAGTGTCTTCAAGGTTTACTTTTAGACAATGAGCGTGAGATTGAGTAAAGAAAAAAAATACATTTAAGTGTTAAGCTCTTTTGTAAATCTGTTCTGTGTTCAAATGAGAAAGGCAGCTTTTAGAAAATACTGAAAGTGTCCAGACGGAGAATTGTCCTCGCTGTGGTTGTCCCGTCATTTGAAGAAATGTATCTATTCCCGTCAGAAATCAACCAATCAGCGAGAGGAGGAATGTCTTAATGCTCTCAGACGCACTTGTAAAAGCGCTCTTCACATTTTCCGTTTTGCTTTCTGCTGCGTCTCCCACGTCAGAGCCAGCCCTTAAAAATGGCCACCACTGGGTCCAGATAGGCTCCTGACCTCTGAGTAAGAGGTCATTTTAAAAGATGTTTAAAAAAAAAATTGCAATTGCATAAGGCAATAGTCCTCTGGCTTTATGAATATACTTCAAAGATTTATTTTATGTCCATTGAATGCTCCGTGATTCATTTTCAGTCTATTAATCCCTTCCTTAGACATCTGAAGACTCTGCTGTCCTGTGTGACAGTTAAGATTTTAAATCGCAACTTTCACTCAAACATTTCATTGTGTCTGTTAGGCATCTTAACTATGAATCCCTCAGCCCTGAAACACTTTTAAAGTTAAGGGGTGAACTAATGCCGCACCTACAGAGACAGATCACCTGGGAAAGAGGCTGAGGTCATGTGAAACTCCTTTCAAGCCCTCCAGAAGCAAACTTCTGTTCATTCAACTAGTTTTTGAAAAATGATCCAGTTACCACATTTCGTTGAAGAAAAAAAAAAAAAAAAAATCCCATTTTATGTGAGTGGATGGTCATTCATCATCAGATGTTTGGAGGCCCGCGCGTGCTGACCCTACAGGAAATCAAAAACCTAAACGGCTTAAAGTTTTGGCCCTTTCCCTGAAAGCATTAGTTTGTATTGCTGTCCGTAACCGTGTGCACGCCTGTGTGTGTATGTGTGTGAGACATGAACAATATAGGTAACAGGTCCAAAGGCTATTTGCCACAAACTGACTACCATCTCTATAGACGTATGGCGATGTCTTGAAATCTTCCCCATTTCATCCGTCTACAGCGCTGCAAAAGATACTGCAAAAGTTAGTGCTATTGTAATTTTCTATAGTTTGCACTGCAATCTACAACAAGGAGTAATAATAGTTATAATAATACTAATAAATAGAGACAGAAGAAGGAGCATCTCCTGGTAAATGTATCCTATCAGATCCGATTTATTTTCAGATTCAGTTTCATTTGTAAAAACAAAAAAAAAAACCCAAAACCACTCTCACCAGAAATGAAGAAAAGTTGTCATTCATATATATGTGCCTACAATAACTGAACATTCTTCTAAGTTGATAGTATGTAAAGACGCACATGTGCACACTAGGTTTTCTGTGACTCCAGCAAGAAGATCCAGCTGTTCACTGAGGAATGCCCTGATGGCTATCAAGAGGAGGACAACCTGAACTGAAATGAAATGAATAATTCAGCAATCAAGAGTAGCCAGGGGACCGAGGAGACATGGTAAATTAGCAACTTTGAAATTTCACAAACTTGTTTGGTGCTCATTATGCATGCAGCCCATTTAAATTTCTTCCAAGCTCAGCACAGACCCCGAGGCGGTTTGGTTTCAAAACGTAAAAAAAAAAAAAAAAAAAAAAAAGACGGGGGCCATATGTAATGAACAGATAGGCCAAACGATCCACTATTCATCTGTAGTGGATTATATGGGAAAAAAAAAAAAAAAAATGAAATTAAATCTAAACAACACTGTAGTATGTTCATCTTTAACCAAGCAACATGCTTCAACAACTTTAGCAACTACATCTTCCGAGCAAAACTGTGATGCTTGTAAAAACTCGAGGCTATTATGGACAACACCAGCCTCCCTCTGCACATTGTCAGCAGCAGCCAGGAGAGCAGATTCAGTGGGAAACTGCTTCTTCCACAGTGCAGGACCAACAGACTAAGGAACTCCTTTGTCCCTCGTGCAATGAAGCTCTTCAACTCCTCACTGGAGGTTGGAAGGAGGGCTAACAGTACAATGAAAACAGAGCGACTATAGAATGTTAATGTTAAAAAAATACATAAATAAATAAAATTGTATAAGTAATTGATGGATTGGTGCTGTGTGAGAGACTGAGAGTAAATCCCAAAAAGATGAATGAAGTTTCTATCTAAACTATCTCATCTAATCTGACTCTGACAAAATAAATAATAAATAGAACATTTAAGTGAGTATTTCTGTTTGGTGAATCTTGACAAAAAAAATAAAAAATAAAATAAAATACAACAGATCAAGAGAAAAATTGTTATAACTGAGAGCAATTAGTCTCACTTTTTGGCAAGATAAAGGAATCAAAAACTATGCTGCATTGTCAGAGTCCTACTAAGCACTTCATCCTTGAGCAAAATGCTCACGAGAGACAAAAGATAAATCCACATGGAAATGTGAAGTCCCCAAATTATCTTGTCACTTATGGCTTTAGAGAAAATTGGTCGCACTGTCAAACAGATCAGAAACATCTGAATGACGCAAATAACATTCCGGTCAACATGGCATAAAATACTTCTCATCTCCCAACAGCAATTTCCATGACGAAACATTTTACGTTTTGGAATATTTTACGGGTTTAGCCGTTTTATGGCTGTTTGGGTCTTTTCTAGTGCCTCCACACTGCACTGTCGTGGTGTCCATAACCAATGAAAACATTCCAGAGTAAGAAGCCTTAGATAGAAAACTACTGTTGGCTATTTTCTGTAAACACGGATAACAGTGTAGCAGAGAAGTATATTCACAAGCAGAACCGCCTCCAGTGTGTGTACAATTTATGACTCTTCTAAGTAGGTAAGAGTTTTCTGTGAAAACCCGTCCCGTACTGATGCTTCTGACCGTTATTCTTCGATCTCTTTTTCACTCTCCTCTCTTTTTCTTTCCTGAGTCCACTGGGACTGTCCAAATTAGTCTTCGAAAGCTAGGAATGTGCGGATCAGAACAGTTTTGTCATGCCATTTAACTTTAGTACCTCATGACATGGGCATAACGTGCAAAATGTGAGGTAGGGTTTTGTGTTCACCAAGGTCATAAGTAAACAAAATGGAAGATCGACTAGATACATTTTTTTTGTTTGATGCCAAAAAAATAAAAAAAAGTACTGTGAAGGTGGTAGGGCTGGCACATTTATGCATCCACATTTAAAAAGATACAAGAAACAGTACTGGGAAAATCTGCAATATGACAATTTAAATGTTTGCATCAAACGAACCTATATCTCAGACCTCTATATCCACTGCTCTGACATAGTTACAGGTTGGCAGCCAACATGTTTCTGTGTATCAAGAATAAGACCAATAAAACAACAATGAAGGAAAAATTTCTCAAACCTGTCAAAATGTCACCCTAAGTGTGGCCTCCCATCAACTAAAACAACATTTTACAAGCTCTGTATTCAGAGATTGGATACCCTGACTCCGTTGTGGTTGCGTGAACAGATTCCAGAAGTGAGCCAGAACTAGAAATAAGGACAAGTAAAGATCTACCAAATATTGCAGGACTTTTTCAATCTTGGACACAAGCCCACGTAGCTGTCTCTTAACTTAGTATCCCTGCCAGTTGGGTTCTGCTACTTTGAAATCGTCACAGGGGATATTGCTGTTGCTCTTTTACCCGTCAGTCAGCCATCACATAAAAGAGGAAGACATTTTCCTTTTTCTGCCTAGACCAGCCCATGACCTTCACCGCAGTAAAGCAACCCTCTATGTCCAAGGGGGGCGATATTGTCTGTAGCTGCACATCAACAGCCAAGACCCATTTTCAAAGGTTCGTCCCGACCGGAGGCCCCTTCAGCTGTAGCAAACTACAAAGCGCGGGTTATTTTTCAATCACAGGTCTCAGTTGCACTGCCCTCACCATCCATGGCCCCTGGGCACTCCAACTCAAGAGTGACCCTGTAGCTCTGTAGTAGAAGAAGCCATTTTTAAAGATGTATCGTCCATCAGCAGAATGAGGAAATGAGCTCAAGTTTCAGAGTTAACCTGTGTGAATACCTCAGCACAGGAACAAGCAAAGCATCACTCATCCACACTGGGGATCCGAATTGGAGCGATTCTGCAGAGCATGAATGCCACTGACAGATGTACTCAAACATTTTTTCTTTGGTGACACTAGTTAATGATGATTTATGGTGTCAGGTCTATAAAGCGGACTCTAATTCGCTATGGCCCCAAAACCAGCAAGACTCTCTAACAGAAATTATTGCATTAATATTTTACAACAGTAATTAGGGCAACACTGGAAAGCTGTTTTCATTTTTTTTTTTTTTAGGGGAATTCTTGGTGGAGAAACTATGGTTTCATTTTGATCAATCTCGCATCTGAAAGCATAACAGTGGCTGGTTAGGAGACCAGCGAGCGGCGATGATTAATCCATGTAAGAAATTAACCTGCTCTGTGACATGAAGAATTTGGAACTGCACCTGAAGTTACCTCACAAAACTATTAATCCTGCTTTGGCTTCAGTTCTGTTTCATAATTACTCCCCCTGTGTATGCGTACTCCAGATTTTCCGTAGCTCTCTGCCAGAACCTTGCCGGACCCTGAAGAGACTGTAGAAACATTTGCAATTTGCTTGGCCCGACAGTCACCAGGTCCTTCCCAGAGTGAGGTAAGTAAAACAAACAGTTGTGAGCAACAAGAATGCTTTCATCAGCATTGCTTTTTGGAATTATTATGATTATTACTTCTATGCATATCCCATGTACATATTTGTAGAGTTATAAGTGAACAAAAAAACACTATGTATAAAACCAGGCAACCCAGCATTATTTTCCTTTTTCTATCTTTAATTTCTCGTAGTAATAAGTTCTTTATTAATAACTGAATAACTGTTATTTCAGTTATTCAGTGCGACTCCACATAAAACCACGAGGGGGCGCCTATCGCATTGGTGGCACAGAGGAAGTTGGGCCCACAGAAGAAGAGCGAACCTTCCTGTTAGATGCTAATGAATGCGCCACACATGTGTCTCAAATTTTCTGTATCTCACAAGTTAGTAAAATTGTATTTTGATGCATATACATTGTTTACTTTCAACGGTTGAATCGAGAGTCAACTAGCGAGTCACGTTATGCAGTTTGTGATTAGTACTGTGCAGAAAATGGGACACATTTCTGCAGACAAATTAATGCTAATGCTAGCAGACCTTGTACTTGTGTGTTTAGCTGAAGGACTACTGAATCCACTTTGAATTTATTGTATTTTACGCGGTAAGAAATGGTTCGTACACGAAGGACATTGTTTTGGTCTCTTGTAAAATGGACATTTCTTTATGGGTCATTGTAAAAGCCAATAAACTCACTGAATGCCCTATTGTTATGACCTTCAGTGAGTAAGGCTGTCTGTGTGTGAAGCTTCGCAAAGAGACACACCATTAAAGGAGCATGGCAAAAGCTAAACTGCTTAGCAAATGTTATTTGTGCAGAGTAAAAATAGCTCTTAAAATCATTGAAAGCAAATTCATCTATTTTCCTTTTGATGGTTAATAATACAAAAGGTCTGAGAAAAAGGGACACTATTTGAGTTAACCCTCTCAGGCTCAAATTACTTGCAAAAACTAGTTGCAAATCTGCAACATCTGCCTGGAGAGGGTTAAAGCACTAACTTAAAAAAAAAACAAACTAATCTGGTATTAAGAACTAAAAGCCATCTGTAGATTTTCTCACTTAATAAAATTCATTAACGTTAAAAGAAGCATGTTAAAGGAATTTTTGTTTGGCTTAAAGGGATGTTATGGCCATTTGTGTACTAAATTTAAGGATTATAAAATTATCCTTATAATACTTAAATGAGTTAAGTAATCCTTTTAAAATGCTGTTCTTCTTAAAAACATATGCACACAAGAAAGCAGATTTAAAAGATCTTAGCCTCTTAGTGACAAACTTCCGCTATCACTCAGTATCTGAGTGATAGCGGAAGTTTATGATACCTTCAGAATTTGATAAGAATTAGATCTGAAGTATTGTATATATGGAGTATGTTCATTAACCAGACGAAGGATAAACCTTCCTGTTAGATGCTAATGGAAGCTCATCTTTTCTTTATCACAGAGCTACAGAAAAGACGCTGTGATACAGAAAATTACCACATTGCCCTCAGCCCAGACACGGTTGCTGGGTAACAGATACGGGAAAATATATGTTGGCAGAAGTTAAAGGAACTTAGAATAGAATAGTTCATGTTGTGATATGAAGAAAAAAGAAGCATTTTTTTTTTTTTTTTTTTTTTATGATTCACTTCTAGCTGAAGTGGCTAGAAGAAGCAAAACGTTCATGAATTGAAACAGTTGCGAGTCAAGTGTGGAGAAAAAAGGTCAGTTCTTAAAACATTCGTACAGCTCAATGATAAGATTAGCATTGCAGTTGCTCATAATTCAGCCTCTGTGACCCTGTTCAATAAACTGAATGGGATTTCGTCTAAAGCGCCAGACATTTATTGTGAAGAAATGACTTGAGCTGAGGTCCAATTACAAAGAAGATATATCCCTCTCCAGTTCAAGAAGAAAACAGCAGGAGTCTGCAGGAGAACACTGAGTCATTTCAGAGGCTCCCATTGCTCAAAGGAGGTTTTAACCAGCAGCTTAGAGAAGGAGAGGCCACAGAAAAGTTGTTTTCCACGGAAAGTTTGGAAAATTGAAGAAATGTTTCATACTGAAATCTTGGTCCTATAACCAAAAGCATTTATAGATTGTGATTTATCTCCACATTTATTTTGAGCCGTTTTCTATGCACTACAAAATCTGAATGTAACAAAATGATTTATTTTTTATTTTTTTTTAGCTATTTTTAGTTTTGCAACACACACTGCTGGAGGAAAGCCATAAAACATACCAATTTATTATTAAAACAATTAAAATGGTTGAGTAATATGGAGTACTAGAGAATAATACATCAAATCAGAGTTGGAAGTCATTATCAAGGAAATTCAAAATGACCCAAATTGACCACATTTTGACTTAAATTAAAGTAAAAAACAAAACTAAAAAATGTCAAGAGGCATATAATTTTTAGTCATCTTTACATCCTTTTATTCATTTGATATTAAGAGATTTTCAAAAAGCTAATGCAAATGATCTGTTTGGAAGACATATTCAGAAATGTTTTTTGAATCAGTTAAATATCTAATGCCTAAAAGAGGAAGTCAGTGCTGTATGTTGTCAGGGTTAGGACTCGGTGCCAGAGCTGTCAGCGACTCAACATTAGGAGCCGTGTATCCTTGCTGAATACAAAAGCTTTTATCAAAGCCACAATCACAAGGTTAGATGAAAAGCTGCAGGTGCCAGGCTTTAACTGTGGCTTGTGTGACCCAGCAAACCTGCAACGTGTTATGAAAATAAATAATCCTGTGTCATGGCTGTCTTGTTTGATGGAAAGATACTCATTTTGTGCTCTAAGAAAATCACAAAGATCAGTTCTTCTTATTTTTTATTTTTTTGCCATATTAAACTTTCACAAAGAGGTATGTAAAATATACAACCAGCTGTGTATGTTTCCATCAAAAATAAACCCAAAAAATTGCTTTTGCTTCTGTATTTGTTAAAAAAAAAAAAAAAACAACCATAGTTGCTTAAAGAAGCCTAAGGAGCCTTATAGAAGATTTGCCCTAATCTTTTCCACCGCCCATCATTTTGACTCAAAACAATTCAGTCAGAATCTAGCGTTACCGATCACTTTTTAAAATAACAATGAAATATTCAATTCCGTTTAATTTTTATTTGTTTAATATTAAAACTGAACAGAGAATCCTCAGCGTGCCGTCGCACACCAAGCAGGAGACACGCGACTTTTTTTTTTCTGCAGTGACAAAAACCACTAACGGTACTCATAAAATAATTGCCACTGCTACTACAGTAACTCTGGAGTCGACTAAAATAAACGACTGAATATTCTTTGAGCGCAGCATGTCCAAAATCGGAAAACACTAACATTTCTAATGATGACGGGGGGGCTTACTGATGAGTAAGCGCTTCAAGCAGGAGCTAAAACGACGGTGGACTGGGAGAAACAGGTGATGAGGCTGTTAAAATCACCGAGAAGTGAGGAAAAGAAAATGATCAATATGTGTTATTCAGGGAAGATTGCGAAGTATGTAGCAAATTGCACAAAGGCACTGCAAGTCTCTAATCCGTAACTCTGTATAACGAGGAACTCACAAAGATAAGCCCCGAGGTAGGATTAAACTCTACGATTTTTGATTTACAACATCAGCACTCAGTCCCTCATTGCTGCTTGAATGTTAAAAATATCCTCCTAGAAAATGAGTTAAGTAATCCTTTTAAAATGCTGTTCTTCTTAAAAACATATGCACACAAGAAAGCAGATTTGAAAGATCTTAGCCTCTTAGTGACAATTTACTCTGCTAGTTAGGCAAATCCGCAATTAATTTAGTTATAAAATTAATCATGGCTACAATGCAAGTTGCACCATCTTCGAAAACCAGGACATTTTAATCAGGGCACCTAAGTGTATCTCGCTTTTTAAATCTGAAGAAAACCACATAAACGCCGCATTTTTCAGACGTGAAGCAAATTAAAATCCTTTCGGTAATCCGAGCTGACCCGAAACAGGGAATGTTTTGTCAAATCAATAATGGACGAGTCACAAAATAGGTTAGCTGTCTGTTGTACAGAGTAAGTACCCAGCTCTTCAGACGCTTTACGTGGTTAAAACAAGAAGCAAATGCAGACATGAAAACAGAATGTTCGTCGTGATTGATGCGTCATTGATTTGACTTTAATTAGCATGCCAACCGCACGTCATTATTTATGGAACACAGCAAGTTGCAAGAGTGATGCAAGAGTGGGTAACAGGAATTGAGACCTCCTCCATAGTATAGCAGTTGCACGCAGTAGGCTGCAGACTAAATGTCTAGATTACAAAAAAGATCTTCGAAGGCACAGCAGAGGTGAAGCTAAATTCGAACTCCCTCAGGGGAAACGGATCTTTAAAGGTATTTCTATGAAAGTTTACATGTTCTGTCAACTGAGATGTAATGATGGAACTGAAGGCAGGTTTGTCAGCTAATATAGTGAAACTGGCTGCTTGGCATTCGTCAATCAGTATCCTGTATCGGCTCCAGATGGCAAGAATAAATGGCGCACACATTTTAGGATGTGTGTGCCTATTCCTTGTCAGGTTCACCTCTATCGGTGCGTTGTTTTTTATTTTTGTTTTAAATTATTCAAGGCTTGCCTTGTAGTAGACCATTTAGCCTCATATTTAAGAGAAGCTATCTTCACAGCATCAGTTTTTTTTTTAGTTTACCTGCCAGTCTAAGACTCCAGTCTTAGTAAAAAGAAGTAAATAAATCAAAGGAAATCCTATTTAAATTTTTGAGTTTGTACCAAGACATAAAGATGCCCTAATTTAAGTCCCAGTTTAATGAAACAAATTTACGTTAGCTTATTAAACAATACCAACAACATTGGAGATCACACCTCTTGGCCCTTCAGTGGATATGCTGAAATATTATTCTAATTATTTGACTAATATGAGCGCCATCTGAAAGTACGGAGAAAGCGTTTACACCAGTTTTAATACTGGTCTTCTTATCATTACATGTATATGGGAAAAACAGAACTGAAAACTTCACTGGGACTCCCACAGAAAAGCCTCCACTTGATGTTGTGCAAAATTGATGAAAATTACCTCTGTAAAGTAACATAGGAATAAAAGAAAGGTTTTTTTTTATTATTTATTATTTCTTAGGGAGCATAATAACTGAACTCTGGGCTTTTGGGAAAAGTCCAGATTCATCTTCTTCCAGAGTGATGGACACATCAGGGTAAAAAGTGAAGCAGCCATTACACTTGGTGCCATGGGGGCAGTTCAGTGATCTGGGGCTGTTGCATGTTGTCAGGTCTCGTCTGGAACTTTATTTGTCCAAAGAAGAAAGGACAGTTACTGAGGGATTAGGTGATTTCAGCATTGGATTTCTTCTTCTCTGTTGCCACGGGCCTATTCCAAGTTGACAATGTCAGGATTCATCAGAGTAAAATTAAGCAAGAATGGTTTAATAAACATGAGGCATAATTTTCACAAGTGAATTGCTGTCCAGAATGCCAAGAACTTAATGCTATTCCGAATCATTTGGATGTGCTTGCATAAATTTGCACAACAGTCTTACTTTCCCATCCCTTCTGCAAAACATAAATACATGTCGTAACATCGCTGAAACAGACATGCCGATGAAGCATGAAAGCTTGGATAAATTACCAACTGCTTATTATTGACACATTTAGACCAACTTTTCTTTAACAGTCAAAAAAATCCTCCACTAGTTTGGTGATATTGATGTGTCAGATGAGTTGCAGTAGGACTTCACGCTGTGGGGAGGTTGTCACTCTGAGCCACATCAAAACGTCCAAAAAAAAAAAAAAAAAAACACATACCTTAAAACTTAACTGGGATTGACACATGTTTTTGCTCATTTTATTTAGACAACTCCAAAACTTTCGGGCGGTCAAGATGAAAGACACTCCGGCATGTTGGTATCTGTTGGAGAGTTTTAAGACCAAATCCACTGTTTGACCAGAAATAACTAGACGCTTAGTATAAAACTAACCACGTGGGCAAAGCAATTGCTTTAAAAGCCTTCCTGCAGCGGTTTAGTCATTTCAGCTAATCGTGGTTTGGTACGCGCTGACTGGATTTATTCAACATTCCAATCAGTTCACCCAACAAAAAACAAACAACGACAACAACAACAGCAGCGACTTCTGAATGGGAGTACCTGTCAATCTGTCAATGTGGCCGAGGCATCGTTACATCCTCATCCGTCTCAGTGAGTTTAAAATATACCCACGCTGCGTTCGACTGGCAGCAGACTGACAACGCCTGACACCGCTGACTAGCGGCTCACGCGGCGCACAGTTAAGCATCATGTGGCTCCCGTGTGCTAAACGGGCCTCTCCTCTAACCTCCGTGTCAGATTCCTCACCAGCACCATATTTCCTGCCTCTTTTGTTAAGTTCCAAATCAATAGCTGACAAAATGTCAAACTTGTTGGTATCTGCTTGCACAGCCCAGCATGCACTCTTATCTGCTGGTCGGACTGGTGTCAAGGCTACCGGAGATCCAATCTGCTGCACCTGCCCTGATGGAAATACTAATGACAGGTTTATGTTGAGCTACAGGGAGAATCAATGAGATTCTCTTTCAAAGTGTAAGCCTGTATTGCTCATATTTAATTGAACTTTTTCGATCTCCCAGTGTGAATCACGCAGGCAACGGATCTTGCAATATTAATGTTTTCATCAATGGGACCAGAAACACCAGAAACCCAACTGGTTTAACAAACATGAATAATAAGGACTCATGTTTAGAATAAAAGCTGCCACGATCAAGCGTAATTGATTAAAAGTCTTTTGACGGAAAGGCTCAATGTGAAATTTCAGAACGGGAAGAGAGCGTTAAAAACAGCTTGTTCCACAGTTTGGGCCTGGAAAGAGAAGTCCCTCCATTTTAATATCTTGTTCTTGGCACTGTGAGCAGATTTTGGTTGAAGGGCCTGGGGGCTCAAGTTGGAGTGTGTCGCTTTAGCAAATCAAAAACACAGGAAGGAGTTTAGCCTGAAAACCAAAGGCAAGATTAAAATATTAATTCCAAACAAACAGGCTATCGGTGCACAGACATTAAGACGATACTTATATTAGCTCTTTTGTTTGTTCCAGTGAAAAACAAGAGTAGAATTTTGCCTTAAATGAAAGTAAGTGTTTGTTTGTGTGAAAGTGTGCTATATGTCACACTTTCACACATAAGAACCCCCCAAGTCATCTTAATTTCTTTCTTTGACACTAACCTTCCTAGTTTGAAAATTATTTCAAAAATAAAAACACAAAAAACAATTTTCTCCTGTATAATTTCAGGAGGAAATTTTATAGACAAAAAACAAACAAACAAACAAACAAAAAAAAACTCTCAGCTCTCCGGAGCAACGATCTCATGCTTGCTCTTCTCAAAGGTCTGACACGTTGTTGATGTGATGTAGTTTTTAACCAGTTTGGATGTTTTTAATTCAGACAGCGTAAAGAACAACGAGTTTTTTTTTAAGAAGCAGTATGGTTGAATGGCATCTCCATGAAAGTCATCGAAGGTATTGTGAAATTCATTGCTGAGCAAGCTCTGCACTGGTATCAACAGAATCCCCGCAATCCTACTTCCTACTTAATTGCAAAAGCTGGACTCCCAGATTTTCTCTTCGTCAATTGTAATATTCTCTTTCAAGTTAAAACATGTTGGTGTGTAAAGCACTATTAATGGACAGGGATGGCGCCGTGTTTTCTCTGACGATCATTCATGTGCAGCAGCAGCAGCAGCATGCAAAAGAGCCGCATTCCTCCGAGCTGCTTTTCAGTTCCCTTCAGCCTGACCACTGACCCATTGACTGTTCTCGTGACCTTTGAGTTGAGTCAAATATGATCCACCTCCACCAAAGTCTATCATTGAGCCCTTCCGAGTTCTCTGAGAGGATTAAGTATGATTGCCGTCTGCCAGCCGCTGATCTCAAGCCCTGTGACCGCTTCAGTAGATCCAGTGAACTGTGGCTCGACCGAATGAGCTTTTTCCTTGAACCTTCTGTTCCCTTGTTCACCCTGAAGATCATCTCATTTAGTCCTTGTGGCCTCCAGGTTGCCCTTTTTGCTGGTTCTTGTCTCCTTAGCTGCCCTCGGTTGCTCTGCTGATGGTTCTCTTGGCCTCCAGGACACACACCTCAAATCTGTGCCTCACCTCTGGGTCGTCTGGCTGAACTGCATTCTTATGTTTGTCTCTCAGTAGTCCTCACCACCGTTCCTGATTTTGGGTTATTCCGCTTCAGTTTCTGTTTCTGAGTGGCAAATCTATTCCTGTGCTTTGTTGTGTTTAGTTTTCTTTGCTTACTGTCTAGTTTTTCCTTCGTCCCATTGTTCTCGGTCTGTGTTTACTCTCTTTGCAGACTTAGCCAGTTGCTATGGCTCCTTATCCCCATCATTTGTCTTGAACCAGCATTATCAGCCACCTGTTTTCAATACAGTAAAAACCCTTGCTAGTGTCTAGAACTTACCATGTTATCGTTTACTAAGTAAACATTGAGTCAACAATGAAATGAAAAAGTAATCATTCTTGTACAACATAGTTCATATCTTGACCATGATTACATGCATATTGATATTAGCCAAAAACTGTCATTTAAAGTAAGACTACGGAAGAAAATAGTTTCCGAAAACGACCAAGTGGACAAAATGCCTAATAAATCAGATGCCTGAATGGTTGCCGGTTATTTTAAAATGTCATCACTTGGTTTGTCAGAATACAATAAAACTAAATAATCTCTGCGTTTTCCTTCCTGGCCTTTTGTCTCCCAGACCATCTGGAGTCGCAAAGGTCAGAGGCTGCACATGTTGCCAGACAGTGTGAAGCTGATGTGCAGACCAGGTTTTGTGACTGTGGAGGGCAGCATAGTGTTGCATATGTGGAGCAGGGGTTACGGCACCAGAAATGCATCAAGTTCAGACTCAAAGCAATGCAAACGGGCAACACCTTGGGTGGGTCAAAGAGTGATGCGTTCAAAACTGCTGACAAACAAGAATTCATTCTCAGCGTTTGTTCTGAGTTGTACGTGGAAAGTTGAACGGATTTAAAAACTGCGGTGTAATGAGCAGAGAAATCTGTACGATCTGTGGGAAATAAAATAACATTAAAGCAAAGTAAACAAGCCAAAAACATTTAGTGTTATTACTAAATCAGAAAGGACAACTAATAGGAGACACATACCAATCAAACAAATAATTCACAGATAGTTTCTTGATTAAAGAAACAGATATTTGTGATTTACAAATGTCTGGCTTCTTTAAGATTAATCTTTCTACTTTTAGTGAAAACACAGTGTCATTTGAAAACAGCGCAAGGTTGGAAGATATTCACAGATTAGTAAATTTAGGAAATATACCTGAGAAAGCACAACAAACTGGGGGAAAAAAAGGCTTCACTGAGCTTTGAACACAAGATCTTCTGCACCAACAGAAGTGCCATAGCCCACCTCGTACGAGAAAACGCTAATGACAGTTAAAGCGTCGCTGGCGTGTGCTTTTACAAATCCACTAGCTGTGTGGTGCATTTTCAACCTAATACGAACAACCCGTGTTGTCATTGTTTTTCTTCATTTCCAGCTGCGGCCTCCTCCTCTTTAAAAGCCTTCCTTTCATCTCAGTTGTCTAATGTACATCGCTCCATCAAACAAGAGACACAAAATCAATTGTTTGCTTTCTATTTGTGTGCAGCGCAAACACCCGACCACGCATCAATATGTGGCAGGGTTATCCAGGCTCGACGGCCAAGGGAAGAGGTGCGGCTGGTAGATATTTGCTTTAGTATGTGTGTGCTCAACCCAGAAAGAGGCCAAATTAGATCAGATCATTCCTTTTGGGGATCTAACTTAGTGATTAACAGCTTTTCTTCCTGAGTGTATTTTCTGTAAAACTTCACTTGAAAGTGAATGTCCATATTTATGGCCAGTGGAAAATATATGTGTGAAGTCTGAAATGCATACTCCATATCCTGTTTAGATGGTCCTTCATGTGCTGCTTTTTGTCCCCACAGATTAATTTGCTTCTTGTCCTTGATGATGCAATGCCAATAAGAATGCTTACTGGATGCAAAGAACTGAATGTGAGTACCACTGTCACATTACTCTCCAGAGCCAGTTGATGTCTCACACGCCATTAATACAGCACCTCCTTCATCATTTAGCTTTTTCAAAACACAACTAATTATTAAAGTGTTCTCATCTCCCTTTACTAGATCAATGCTCTGTCATAAACCCCTCTACAATATATTGAATGTTTTTTTTTTTTTGGAAAGAAGCAAACCTGCACCTTAAAAGCAGAGTCTTACAGATATTCACAGTAAATAAATATGAGGTGATGAAAAGTTTGCCAGTTCTGAGAACATCATCACAACTAGCTACTGTTCATGTGTCGTTTGTAGAGATCTATACGGATGTGATCTAAACATTCAATTTCATCTTTCAAAGTTTAACAAGTGTTGGAGCTTATTTCCAACTAATAAAGCTGTTGTGAGTCTGGATTGTATTGAAAATGTGGTTTCTGAGTGAAGTTGTGGAAGGTTTTTCTCGGGGACACATAGGGCTATGGTGTCTAATTGTGAAAAGTGAGGTCTGCAGAAGCATGTCATCTCCAATACACAAAGCTGTGTGCGGATTTCAATCAGCTGACGGCCTCCACTGGTTCAGTCTTTCCCGCTGACACCAAGCGCTGACACGTTCTCTAACCCCCAGTTTCTCTCTCCAACCAAAAACCATGCTATTGACATGTTTGCCAAAAATATAGCTGGAGCTCTCTTATGTCTTTTTGTCTGCAATAAAACACTATGACAAAATGTGTGTCCTTGCCACTGACAGTGTAGGTTTTGGTAATTACCTATTACTGCCGCTGTGAAATATAGAGTTGACCATGATTGCATTGGGTTATCTTTTACTAAATGAATAAAATAAGGATCCTTGTTCTTTGGGGGGCCAAAACAAACGTGCAGCTTGGAGTGACCTGTCCTCCAGTGAATCATGACTGACCTTCATGACCAATTTCTGGCAGGAAAAGGCTCCTTGTGCCAGACATGCGAGCATGAACAACACAGAATTAATTGGTGTAGTACACTGTTGTGATCTATTGTGAGATCAAAGTCTCTATATGTGGTGCGAACAAATGTTAGAAAATGCTTTATATGTCATTTTTTTTTTACAGAACTGGCCAAAACTGGGATTCAAGCTGTGCCTTTAATGACTGCATTTGGTAGAGAAATCCATTTTTGGAGGATGTTGACTGTCACAAAACAACAAAACTGCACATTCGAGCAACTTATAGTAAGTCTAGCGTCGTCAAAGCATTATGTCAAAATAAATGACTTATTTCCATATCTTTTTAGATTATGTAGAAAATAAACTGGATTACATTTTAATTATCATTTTTAAAGCAAATTAATGCACAAATAAAATTCTGCAAACTGGTCAACACGTGTTGACCAAGTTTCAGTCCATGAGCCTCTTTAGCGTTTTTGTTAAAAGTCAAGGGTCCCATTCGATTAATTAGTGAATAAGCAATCACTTTCACCATTTCTACTCATCTCCTCATTTTTTACGCTTTTTCACGTTACGTCATTATTTGTATTTTGTTCGTTTTGACAGAAAACATTTACCAAACGCATTGATGAAAATGTACGTAGTAAATTATGAATTGAATAAGTCCACAGTTTTTACATGGTATGCGCTCAAATCATCCAAAAGCGTGCAGTAGCTTTCTTGTTGAAATATTCATTTCTAAAAAAAAAAAAGAAAAATAAGCCAGTGACAGGCTAACATATTCAGCCTACTAGGCTGAATATGGCAACAAAACGTAACCCATGAATTATAAGAAATTAAGTACAAGAAAAAAAAAATGCCTGTGTATAATATCAGTTTTATTGTGGCTTAATGGAGCAAAAGCTACATTTGAAGAAATGTGAACTTTGTTTTATGTTTGCCATGACTGTATATGGTGCTTTAACCTAATAATGTGGGAACTCTATCTCTCATCTCCTATTGTGTTATTTCTTTTATTGAAACAGGAGTTCAGACATATTTCTTTCTTGACACTTCGATATTCAGAGAAGGTGCAATAATATGCACCTAAAGGAAGGCAAAAATGTAAAGGTTAGAAATTCCTCAGCTAGACTTTCATCTGACACAGTTTTCTGAGTATGTAATAACATGTCCAATGGCTGTTTATGTACTTTCAGTATTACAAATGTGAGCGAGATTTGCTTTATGATTGGACACCCGCGCAACCATGAAGGAGTTATGTGGTGCCCTTCGTCAGATGGCCTTCAGCGCTCTCTGCTCAGTGACATGGCCAATTTGCAAAGTCAGTAGACCAAAGAATTACTCTGGTCCTAATCTTTCAGGGGGGAGAAACAAATGATGGTAATGGCGAGAAAAGAGCCCCACAACATCACAATAAAAGAAGATTGCAGGAAAAAGGTGTTTGACACAGAGATAATTTCGCAGGCCACAAATGACACCAGCGATCAGCTTACTGCCACGGCGGGATGTGTGCCGTTCTGGGACAGGCCCTTCATGTTCCAAAATCATCATGGTAGGGCTGCGACATTGATGCATTAATTCCAATTAATCAATTAGATAAGTTTTAATGATTTGATTCAGTTAATCGCATTTGTTTTTTCGGGCGGTTTCTGTTGTTTTTTCGTACTGAAACGGAAACTTTTGTTGCGTGCAAAACAAATACCTCTTTCATGGTCTAATTTTTGTGATAAGAGGCTGTGTTTAAATGTTACCACAGTGTGAAGTACTGCTGGTAACATTATGCATTACCTGTAAATTTGTGTTTCTCTATGAAGCTCCGAATTGAGGAATTAGAACTAGTTACTCCCAATCTCTGCCAAAAGGCTACAACATAGTTGGGTTATTACATGATTACATGCATACATGTAATACATGACACATCTTAAACATGCGCCTTTTTGTAGGAAATCCACTGTAGACTTTGTGCATTAATCATTTGGTCATCTTCACTGTATCAAATACAGCTTGAAAAAATTACTGCATTAGCAATACTGGGACAAAGTAAGTCTACAATGATGAGTAAATATCTTTTTTTTTTTTTTTTGTCAAGCATTTATGGCTTTGACTGTGGAAATGCCGACCGCCTTTATCACTGCTGGAAGGCGAAAGTTGCTAGAACGGAACACCGGTAAGGGGTGAGGTGGAAAGAGGAAGGACAAGAGCCTGACAAAAATTGGGAGAAAGGAGTGACAGCAGCAGCAGCAGCAGCAGCAGCGGCGGCTGAAGGCAGAGACAGAGAAACTTTGTCTGAGAAGCAGGTTGGCACTCAGCAGGAGTCTGAATGAGTAAACACACAGAGCCTTTATCAGACTGACATAGAAACTGCTCTGCGGCACGACAAACACTTCCCCTCAGCAGCCCATCTACATTGGGCAGCCTGTTAGCTCGTGGCACTTGTCAGATTGGATGGATTTAGCTGTAAATGCTTTCAGCGAAAAGACGTGATGCGGGATCACTGAGCTGTTTTAGTTCCTTAAGTGTTCCTTGAAAGTTCCTCTAAGATTCCCCATGAAGAAAAGTGATCTGAAAGAGAACGAATTCATTCACGGTTCCTAATTCTAGAGGTGGATCTATTCCATCCAGCTGTTTATGTTTGGCTTTCTCGGAAAGGGTTTGACCATTAACAGGAAATGTTGTCACATACCAGATGTGTGTAGAAATAGTGCACATTTCTAGTATTTAGCAATGTAATATATTTTATACAGTGTATAACTCCTGAATAAATATGATTAGTGACGCTGAAATGGGGTCGGTAAAAAAACATGTAGCCTGTTTCAGGCCCAGGAATTGTTGGTCAGCAGCGTTATCCACCGCTGACTGCGAAAACACACCATTCTGCTGTAGTTTTTTCCATCAACCTGCCTGTAAATTTCAGCATATGTTTGTCTTTTTATGTTATATTTTTTTATATTATTAGTTTTAAGAATTCACTTCAACAAATCAGAAACCAAATCTTTCGGAGCTACGGCGAAGCATGGCATGTTCTAGTCTGCTAAATGCGTACATCACCGCAATGCTAAATCTACAGAAACATTCCGCTCCACTTATCTTGAAGTTGTCACAAGACGTCCCGATTTTGTGTTTATCCCTTTGTTTCGACCTTCGAAACAACCAACATTTCCTCTCGTCATTTCCTGAAGTTCAACGATGGATACTTTAGTACAATCATAGCGAGCCAATTTTTAGGAGACAGGCTGCGCTTCTGGCAAATGCTAAGACAAAGAAAATGAAGCCAAGGGACCAACTCTCGTGGCACAGTGCACCAGGTCACCAACTGATGGAAATAAAACGAGGAAACGTTCTACTTGAAAGTATTGCTTTGGTCCCAAAGAGAGTCAAGGTAGATGGGAAATGAAATGAAACACGTAAGTAGAAACTCAAGTTTCCAGGTCTCTTTTTCCTTAAACCACCTCGTTTTTCAATTTTTTTTTTTTTTCTTAGCTTGAATCAAACTATAATTTTTACAGTTATTTAAGGTGTAAAAGATGTAATATCTCTGTTATCCAATGTCAGAGTACGGCCGTCTAATATAGTGGAAAGATCAGAAGACAATATAAATAATTGTTAGATTTTCCTTTGATGGTTGACCAGCTACACTGCTGTTACAGATCTACAACACGAAGGCCCAAGACTTCAAAGAAAATCCTGCAAAAAAACATAAGAATCTTTTAAGGTGAAATGATTAAAAGATTAAGTTCCAATGTAGCATCCTATCAAACATCTGTCCGTCCTTCCATCCCCCCAAAAAATGTTTTATCCAATGTCACTCTTATCCTATGGAGCTGTCTTCATTGTCGAATTGTCTATGAATATTAATGTGGAACTTATTATTTCCTTCTCTTGACTGATACCACAGGAACTGTAGAGCGACAAAATAGCTGCAATCAAAATAGAAATAAAGACAAGTAAAACAATTAGAAAGCAGAGCGTTTTGAAATTTCAACCATTTCTGCTTTTAGAGTTTGTGAGAACTGATCGGTGCGTAAGCACCTGTGCTTTAACTCCCAATACTGTGAGCCTTGCTGGATGCCTTTCATTCCCTTTGCCACCAAAATGCTTTCATTCTAGCAACAAGTAATCTTTTTTTTATATATATATTTATATAAAAAAAGCACAAAACCAGGAATGAAATTATATCAAAAAGGTCATGTATTTATTTATTCATTTTTGTCAACCTCCAAACTCATATTTTTAGAGAAACTGAATGCACAAAAAAATGAAGCGATTTTGCAAATTTCTAACTGTTTTCTTCATCTATTTATCAGATTTATGAATAATGACGAACAATATTCTCTCCTGTCAGCAATGACAGCATGGGGGTTGGGCTGACGTCTGCTGGCAACTCACCACCTGTCATTCAGAATGTGTTAAATTAATTTTGAACTAATAAAAACAATAATAATAATAATGATAATAATAATAATAATAATAATGATAATAATAATCACCAGGAAACAAAAAGCATCAAAGACAAACATGCTTCTGGCTGACTCATTAGTCAAGTCTAATTTCTACTTTTGTGACTGGGAAACTGCACAGCAGAGCGCATCAGACTCGCTTGATATACACATTAATGCAGCATTTGATGAGATTCTAGACTGAATAATTCAATATTGTTCAGTGCTACAGCCTGGGCTTGAAATGAAAATTCAAATGAGGTGCTGGGATTATAGTGTCGTGGCAGTTCTATGGAGCTTATTGGTTTTAAACTGTCAGTGCAACAAGCTTTGCCTTATTGCCTTAAAGTAAAAAGAAGGATATAAAGGACTAAGCATGTTCTTTCTGAAGTTCATCGAGATCCTATACCCGGGTTGACTCTTCTCCTGAGGACTCTTTTACAGAATCACGGTAACTGTTGTGAGTCAATTTTCATATTACTTATTTCATTTCCTAAGATCTCCTAAGTTCGTCCTTCCTGTACATTGCCAAAAAAAATAAATAAAAATAATAAAGTCTTCTTTTCTGAAAATTCTGTAAGTATGTAAGTTTTTCCATTGCATAACATCGTATCCAATTCATCCTGACAGAACTGGTGTCTCCGAATCAGGATTGCAGGAAGCCTTGGTTGCGAGCACCTTTTCAGCTTTGCCCACATTTTTTTCTCCAGGATTGTGATTGGTAATCCCAAACATCGACTCTGCTGCCCTTAAGCCGATTTGCGACTAATTTGCCGGTCTGTGTATGGGCATTGTCATTCGGGAGGCTATAATGACTTCAATTATTGTCTTGTTGGGAGGTTTGGAAGAGGAACCAAATATATAACCTAACGGTAATGCAGCTGAGCAGAGCCTTTAATAACCAAGACGGGAGAACAGACGGGTTTAACACAAGGAAAGTAGGACGTGGAAACCAGGGGAGCAAAATAGGACAAACAGGCAAGGAACAATGCCAAACAATAAGCTAAAATAACGTGGCAAAGGTGAGGATTGAGGTGGAGAGTGCTGTCAAAGGGAATGAGGGAAGGTGACTGGTAAACACAAAAAAATACAAACGGAGCTGAACAAGGACACAAAGGGACAATAACCTGAAAAACCAAAATCTGCAAAGGGTGAAAAAAAAAAAAAAAGCCACAAGAAACGAAATACAAAGAAATTAACCACAAAAAAGGTAGAGATCTTCTTCATGCTTTTGCTTCCTTCTCTTTCAGGCCATGTTGGTGAAATGCTTTTTTGTCACTGTTTAAGCCAGCGTCTTCACAAAGTGTCTTTTCTTTTCTCTACCACGTTGCTGTTCACACAAATATTTGTAGCAAGACATGCTCATCTCTGGGACACAAAACCTGTCTTCATCTTTTACAATATGATGATGCTTTAGGGTTTCTGGAGATCTGGTTGGTCAGATGGACAAGTCAAGACACCAGATGGAAGGCAGGCAACCGTAGACCTTTTTTTTGTTTGTTTGTTTTAAATGATAAAACAATCTAATCAAATGCACCGAATAGACACCTTGGCCAATACAACACAAAAAAAACAGGAGGAAATGGAGAAAACTAGCAAACCATCCAATGGCAATATGAGGATCTGACAATGAGCTCAGGAAAGCAGGACATACTGAAACAAGATGACTGAACTGATGCAGGTCTGAAAATTACAAATGACAGCATTAGTGCTGTCTTGAGCTTGCAGCCATTCTGTTTTCCTTTCAAAATGCAAATTTTTAATTGCTTTCTGCATGGACATTTCCATTCTGTTGGTTATTTTGTATGTATGGAGGAGTTAGAGTCTGGCTTTGAATTTACCACAACTGCAGACCAACTCAGACCTTCCAGGACTCCCTCAAAAGTGCCCGAGAGGCAAAAACCCCCATATCATCTCGCCTTCAAATTGACGCAGTCTCATTAGATTTGCGCAACATAACATATATTTACTTTCTCTGAAAAAGTTTGCAAATCACAGTTGAGGAGAAGAGCTGGCACCCTGACAAAAAAAGCCTTTTGGTGTTCGTTTTATAATACCGTACTGCACAGTGGTGAAGTTCTGACCCGTGTTAAGTTCCTTTTTATTCAACACAGGCAAAAGAAAAAAAAAAACAACTGAATTTAATGAAGTGTCCAATGTCTTTGTCCAGGCGGCAGTCACTCATGTCATTTCCCCATGTCACCATTGGCACACAACATCGTTAACAGTCCCTGGTGTGATCTCACACACATAGGCGATCTCACCTATGTGTGTGTGTACCTTTCCAGGGAAATTTCAAGATTTACCATCTGGCTTTGGAGTGCTAATATGAAAAATGTGAGATATTCCCAATGAAGTGGTTGAGATTACAGCTCTAACAGCGCCACCAAAAAAGCTACAGAAAAACCAGCCCCATCTGCCAGAAGGCAGGAGGGGGTGCTGACTGTGTTTGTGAATGATAAACGACGTCACTTACCCATCGCTACCATTAACCATTAGAGGAGTTAATTGTAATTAACTTACTTCATAACCAATACATGAACTGGAAGCGAAAGCATGCTGTAACAAAAACATCTTTGAAATGCTTTGAAAACCTGAAACTTAAAAAAAAAAAAAGAAAAAGAAAAAGAAAAAAAAAAAAAGTACCTTAGCAGTCACAATCCAACTGCAACAAACGGTGCTACATGCCAATCCGGAGATGTTTGAGGAATGAAGAAAAAGCTCAAAAAAAATAATTAAAAAAAAGCAAATCTGTTAGTTTCAACCGTTCCATCTCAGATGTGTAATGTCATTTTCTTGATCTCGGAAAGTATTCCTCAATATTCTGAGCGGGTGTAGGAGGACACCAAGACCTGCCACCGGGTCAAAGGAAAACACACAACCCTTTTCAGATTGAGTTGGAAGGTTTTCTTTTATTAAACGTTTAGACTGCTGAGGATTTTATGTTCTGCCCTGTGTAAACAAGTCATGAGAAGGTGGAATGAAAGAATAACGTCTTGGGCAAAAGTAGATTTACGTGCGGCAGCCGAGCCATAAATAAAGCAGGTTAATGTGTTCAGAATTCCAAGATGTACAAGTCTAGACTCCGAACGAAGCAAATTCTAGATAGATATTATAATCCAGAGGGGTTGCATCTGGTGCCTCCACCCTGTGGACCAGGGCTGTCAAACTCATTTTCGTTTTGGACCAAATCAAGATGATGAATGCTCTTAAGGGTCCAGTTGTAGAATGTATTGTTAAAATACCAATGACTTCTTAAACCTAACTAATATTATTGAACATCTTTTCAGCCCCTCAAGGATTTTGTGATTCTTTTTGTGATGTTTTTTTTTTTTGTTTGTTTTTTTGCAATTAAAGTCAAAGTGTTTGTGGTACTAATTCGGAGAGATTTAAGTTGTTTGTTTCTTATTTATGATGATAAATGTGACTTTGTATTACTCGCTGTACAGATCATGGACTGTAATCTGACATTAATTAAGGCAGAGGAAGCTGTTTAACACAAGTAATAGACAAGTTTTGAGAAACATCTGCAATAAGCTCCCAATTATATATTAGTGCAAAGAAAAGTGCAGGGATATATTGATTTTGCGTAAGAAAAATGACTGAAATAATTTGGCAATAAACAGATTAAGAACACCATTGATTTTATCGATAGCATAATATTTAAGCACACTTAGTGTTTAGTCTAAAAACACTAAGTGTGCCACATATAACGCTACAGCGGGCTGGATTTGGCCCACGGGCCTTCAGTTTGACACGAGCTGTGGTACAGGTAGTATTTGGAGATGAATGTTATATTCTAAAGATGAGAAAACCCCACAAATGTAAACTCCTGAAAATTAAATGCAACCTTTACAGTTTCGTGCTTTCTAAGAACGTGAAAGTGTCCAAAGATTTTCAAGTTAAAGACACGGGACTGAGCTTACTTGGTTGGACTATGCAGCAATGAAGTTTGAATGAAAAAAAAAAAAAAAAAGTTTTGTTCCTGAGAACACAAAAAACATTCTAGGCTATCACCGTCCGGCATCTGTCGGCAGAAAGATAACACCCCAACGTCGTCTTGATTTAGTAGAGGCTGCTGATGCATCGATTCATATTTTGTGCTTGTCTGTGAATCATGAATTAATGGATGAGACAGCCATTATCTCCATGGTTGTCTGCTCTCACCCACTTCAACATGGAATATAATAATGCAGCCACACTCTGTCTCTTGGTCCAGCATATGCCTGTCACCTTTTCACCTGTCTCTCTCTTTTTTTATCCTTTTCCTTCATCTTAGGTTGCTGGATCACTCCTTCCCTTGGGCTTCCGAAGCTCACCTCTTCATCCTGCTCTCGTTTCCTCCCTTTCTGAATGACCTATGACGCTATTCTGAATCCAGAACTCCCCGCCCGCTGTTTTATTAGTAACTGAAAGCTCGAGAGCGTTGGAATTTTATCCTTCAGTAGAATGAGATCAAATTGTAGGTGAGCGAGGAGAGCTGAAGTAAAATGTTAAACTGCCCGTTTAATAGTTCATGTTTGTTCCAGCAGAGTGCGAAGCTTTGAAGAACACACGGGGTTCCTGCTCGGGGACACTTTTTTCTTTTGTGAGAACGTTTCGTAGGAATAGTCGGTGACAGAGTGGGAAGCTCTTCTACCGCACATGAGGAAAAATGATAATGTGCAGGCTCCACATTTTGCCTGCACATTATAATTCTGACAATTTCTGACAAAGTGTTTTTTTTCTTTTTTGTTGTAGTTTGTGCTTCAGTTACTGTGGATATGCAATCCTCCGAACTGATAGTTTAGTGCTTTCTACACCACTCGTTAATTTGTAATGTTTTTACGCCATGTTGAAGGTGGCGTAGTGATTTCAATTTTCCATTTATTTTAATTATTTTCATTGTAATATTAGAAAACTCCTTTATGTCAATTTCACAAGACTAATTACAATCCTATGGGTACGCGCAGCTTTGAAAAAAAATTAATAACAGTCTCGAGAAATGGAATATATCTTAGAAGCGCGAATAGAAAATCTAACGAGACAAACTGCAGCCTCATGATCAGCTACAAAATTAATCACTCTGCCTTCTGCACCACACACACTCACACACACACGCAAACACGCGCACACACACCGCTGCAAGCTTGAGCCAGACAAAGAAGTCTTTAGTCATGTTCTTCCCCTTTTGTACGGTCTGAATATAAAATAGCTATCCCTTAGCTTTTTAGAGATAGCAAACTAAAAGTTAAAGGACAGATAAATATATATATTTCTTTCACAAAGAACCAGCCTAGGGCAGAATGTAATTTGGAAAGCGTCTGTGACACCGTCTTCTCATCCACCGCTCACAACAGCACGGCTAATATCGGCCCTGCTTCCCAATAACACCCATTCACAAATGAGTAGGAAATTATCCTGCTCAGGCTGGTGACTGCCGTTTGGCTACAACGCCAAAAACAAAATGTGTGTTGTAGCGACAGTGATGTGTGGTAATTGCATTAAGTTACATGCACTGATCAATTGTTCAACGCATGGATAACCCATGATTCCAACATGCTTCCGGATGAAATTTTCAGTGATCAAATATCCCAAATGTCTGAAGGTGATTAACAAAATTAAGACTTTTTGTTGCTTCTTTCAAATGCAGTTTTGGTAACTCGTTGCTCTGCAGACATTCAGATTTGGTAGCACAAGGTCAGGTTCCAAATGCATCAGAGCTGAGAGCGTCATTGAATAGTAACAAGCTTCTTTGTGATGCTGCTAAAAAGAAGTTATAATTGGTCTAATGTTATTAAGAATGAAGACATCAAGGATACCGCTCTTCATATCCGGCTTAACAACAGCAGCATCAGTCAGCAACTAGTGAAACTCTTAAAGGGTATTTTCACACTTCATAGTCTGGTAGACTCTGTATGATTAGGAAGCAAAATTGCAACATTTGTCACCATTTCTAGTTGGTGAAATTCGCTTTCACACTCTATCAAACAAACCGAAACCTTTGAAAAAAAATCTTAACCCTTCACTTGCGGTGGCACTGCACCGAGAACCACTGAAGGAGACGACACAAAAGTCTATGAAGCACACACCGAGAAGGCGACTACCTTCTCCGTATAAAGGAAACCAAAACGCAGTGGCATCAGATTTTAGTTTTGGGATGTCTCTTTTGTGTTTGGATAACGACTACGTCCCGTTTCTCAGACTTGCACTAGACTCGCAACTTTGTCTTGATTGTATTCAACCAGATTGGCCTACGTCAAGAACATTCAAAGTGTGGGAGTGCTGCACTAAATTGACTTCCTTTTTGTTGTCATTATTTTTTGCTTGGCCCAGACTCGGGTTTCCTTACTGCCCGTGTATTCAGGTATACAAAAATCTATCTATCAATTTTGTTTCTGGCATAGGCTTGGTGAAGCTGCTAAATATCTCATGTCACATCCCACAATTTAAACAATTGTCCACCTATCTTATCAAAAACCAAGATGTCTCTTAAAACCAAGGAGACAATTCAACTCTAAATGTTAATTATGTACCTGCACCTTTCAAAGCTAAGGGAGCAGCAAGCAAAACGTCTAAGCCTCTGATGCAATATTTGGCAAGACACGACCATCTTGGTTTAAGTTTATACCAACTCAGAGATAATTATCCTGCATGGTGCTCCTCATTTGTCACTGGAGTCAATGGGGTCCATTTTACTGCCACAGAAAAACCTGACCTTATCACTAAATGGCTTTGGGAGGGAGGGGGGAGAAATGAGTGAACAAATGAGGTGAATATGCTCAGTTCATGTTGACAGTCTTCAAACAGCTTTGTACAAGGAAGGAAGAGTAATGACTCCCCAACTCAAAATGTTCTGCACAGTCATCGTCACTTAATTCTCTTGCCCTGTACGGACTTCCTTCACATTAAAGAGTCGGAGCTTTTCCTGCCAGATCCAAACTGAAAAGATCCGTGCATTGACACAAGAATAAGTTTAAAATGTAAAAAAAAAAAAAAAAAAAACGGTTAAATTTGCATTCGTTGACAGGACTTTGTGGGTTGCGATTGCTCCTGCATATTTTTAGTGTAGACTGTTTTGCGAATGCAGTGTGGAAATACACCGTGTTCAAAAATAACCAGAAAACTGCTTCATCTTGTTTTCGCTCATAGAGAAAGCAAAACATAAATACTGATGGACCCAATACTTAGATATATATTTTTCAGCTTATGGAAAACAGTTATTAATTTCTTTTTTTTTTTTTTTTTTTTTTACCTGGCAGGGGTTCTTCTTTGCTTATTCTTTGCTTATTCATTGATGAAATGCTGTCCGACAGTCATTCACCTGAAGCTCACATGAAGGCTTGTCCTGAAAAAGTTCAGCTTTGTAAGTGGAAAAAAAACACATTCCTTAAGGTAGCACCTCATTTCAAATATGTGGCGATTCAAGTAAAGGAAGCAGATTTGACGCTACGACCGATTCGGAAGCGACGCATCACGTGCAAACTTCAGCTCGCGATGAGAGAAGATGCCGGCTAACTATATCGAGCAAAACGCTGAAGAGAAACGTCTGAAAGGTCGGCATTTACCCTCAGAGGCTTTGCGGAATCCAATTAACCAACTGTAAAGATACAAAAGGAAAGTGAATTCATTTAAACACTTGTTTATCTGCTTGCTCTGGATCAGCCGGGGAGAGTGATTTTCCGAGGAAGGTTTTCCGTGTCATACCGCTTGTCATGCCACCAGGCAGTACTTTCTCCTGTGATAATGACATCTTACCATGCACGCTGGCATTAGAATATAAGACGTTTCGTGTTTGACTTTTACAACTGACTGAAAAAAAAAATGTTTCTTTTTCTGTGTCTCCTTATTTTATCGCCCAGCTAAATAAACTCATAAGACAACAACCAAGGACGAGAGCTCCCAACCCAAAAACGACTCACAAAGTCCCCTCTCCGGCTGTTTAACACCTGGATCCTGATGAATGTCTACGGGGGCTTGATGAAATAGCACACTTAGGTTGATTAATCCCTCCTCACATCAGAGGAATTATCACTTGATTGATTTGATGTTCATCTATTGACCGCCGCGACTGATTAGAGTGATGACAAACGTCGGGACAGACCGAGTTCTGCAGAGGACGTCCCTCCTTCCTTCCAATTGCAGGCTGAGTTTTTCTCTTGTGAAGAGGCCTATCTTTAGCTTGCACCCCTCAGCGGATGAAGAATGGTTCGAAACTGTGAAGAGGGTGGCTACGGCCGGTGGTGGCGGACAATTTTCAGCTTTCCACCATAATTCACTGTGAAGATGCAATCAGATGTGTCCCTCGGTATTTACTTACTCCTCTCCCTTTATCAGTTCTGGACCTCACCTTACCGTCGGTGACGGTCTTTATCTGAAATGCAATCTTTGTGAAGTGTAACTTGCTGAATTTGTTGCCCCACACTCAATGTGCACATAACCAAGGGTCAAAATCAATAACAGCCTACAAGCTGCTGTGTGTCAGAGTTGGGTGGTTCAGTGGGAATCTCCATGGGCGCACACTTGCACGAAATCCTGTTATGTTGTCGCCGATCAGAGCTAAATTAAATGTCACTTGAAAATGTATTGAATGAATAAAGAGAAGTATTCATCGCGCGCTTTTAATAAAGCCCAGAGGAATACAAGGCTCATTTTTACACAAGTAGAGTCCCACACATTTTTTCTGAAATGTTAGGTGGTGTATGGTAAAAAAAAAAAAAAAAAAAAAGAAAAAAGAAGAGACGAGAAGAGAAGAAGAAAAGAAAAAAGAAGAAGAAGAAACACACAACCACGATATTCTGGGACTTTCCTCAGACTGATTGCCGCGTTGGTCACCCGCCTTGCTTCCGGATGACATTACATTATTCCACCAACATTAGTTGCAAATCAGCTGTTTTGTTTGTTTTCATTACTGCAAGCCGATCCTGTGGAGAAACACAAAATCTCGTAGTTTTAGTCTAGTTTGTAAAGCAAATATCTTGGCAAAGCTTAGTTAGGCCACTGCATCGTTTCCACAACCAAATTTTGGTGGTCATTAAAAAGATTCTCTCAGGGAATAAACCTTATTCCCATGAAGCATTGGTAAAATAAATATATAAATAAATGTATCACAAGTCTTATTCACTCTTTGTTCTACCTTTTTTGAAACATGGACTCACTAAGTCAAGCATGTAGTTTTAGATTTACGTACACGTCACAAGGACAACTTTCAGGTAATTTCTGGAAAGAAACAAAAGATAAAATGCGAAGCACAGCCAAAGCAATTGACATCACTCTTACTTCTGTGGTGTCGATTGATCTGTCAAGAAGACCCTGGGACGTGATGCTTTTTTTTTTCAAATCAAGACCCATCATTTCGCAAATTGAGACTGATTAAGTGATCAATTTACACATGTCATAGTTCTGCGATCATCAGTTAATGGATGTCTCCAGGAAATAAATGAGGAGAGAAGTGTGAGTGAGAGTCATTCAAGCCTGGTTGGACGTTCGGACAAACGCTGCCCCACCTTTCAGTCGATATTTTTGCACTTTTTTTTTTTTTTTTAACGTTATTAACATGGTTACCAAATTAGTCTTTTTACATAACAATCTGCGGTGAGATTTTTTGGGGTCATGTCTGCCATGAAGTCCCAACATGCTGCCATCATATCATTAACCCTTACCCCTGACCCTCCAACGCAGCCTCTCAGTGGAAACCTTTGCGCATGTCTTGAATGCTGAGGAGGCTTCAATGAGCCACAGCCGCACCTTGGAAATACCACCTCATTATTTAGATAGATTTCGACATTGTACCATAGGTTTAGTCTGCTTTGACAGGGCCTCTAATTCAGTCAAAGTGGCTATACTTTAAACGTGTCCTGATATGTTACGGTGCATCTTCGGATAACATTAGAATCGCTTCTATGTGCAACACACGTCGGGGTGGGGGAGGGAGGGGAGGCCGTGTGTAATTGATGGTACTCAACCTGAAGCACTTTCTTGTCTTTGAATTTCTGTTCTCTTGTAAACAGGGATGATGAGTGGCTGCCCAGTGTGAGTCAAATCTGCGTTTATTGGCCGAGATAAAAAGTGACACGAATAGATTTAGTCTGAAAGGTTTTCTTTCCTGTGATTAAGAGTCTAGCGGGATGCGGAGCGAATTTTGATTCCAGCAAATTTGTTTTCCATATGCAAACCCGCCTCAAGACAAACTCATCAATTTCACATCAACTTTTGTTTAGCTTAATGACCACCCATTAACAAGAGCAATCACCTTCCCCTCAGGTTCCTCCCTTGCTTTGTGAATCGGCACATGGCATCATATTCACAAGCCCGCTTAGCAGTCAATGCCACTAACAGCGAACTGGTGAGAAATGTTACCGGCCTCAGACTCTGAGGTGAGAAATCTTAGATATTTATTACCCCGACATACTTAGGATGACTTTTTTAGACCATAATTTCTCTTGTTTGGCCATCGCATTTATACTTCATATAATGCAGAAAGACAAAAAAAACAACAAAAACAAAAACAAAAAAACGACTGACAAACAACAGTGGTGATATGGAATTCAATTTATTCTTTATTGACATTGATTTGTGGAACTGAAAAGAGGCAATTATTCTGTATCTACCCTTAAAACAAAGATAATGAGACACGAGAGAAGAAAGCATGTCTTTAATCATTTGTAAAAAAAAAAAATAAAAAAATACTTTCTCGCATGATGAATTACTTTTGTTGCACAATAAATTCTCGGCCATCTAAAAGTGCTCAACTCTGACCAGGTAGCATCAACAGGTGGCTGGATAAATTGCCTGATTGCAGTTACTCCTGAGTGTACGTGATAGAAGTTGTATTGGGTACATTAGCTCTACGTCAACTGTAGCTTTTTCTGACATCCCCGTTTTATTATTTTTCCATCATCCACCACAATTTTATTCAAATTTCCTTCTCTTCATCTGCAAATACAACCGTTTCCATTTTAGTCAGTGCTTAGACTTCCATTAACCCTAAGCCAATGGGTGGTCACCAACTCGGGGGCTGGTTGCACTCCAACTTATGCACGTATGTGAAAAGAATAAGGTTGAGAATAAAGTATTTTGTACTTCTCACATTTAATTAGCTCCCGTAAAGTATCCAGAATTTAGTTTCCCCTCTGTTGCACCTGTAGGGACGGAATAAATATTTCTATCACAAACACTGTCTTGGTTACTTTTTTCTGGAGGTGTAACATTTTCTACTGTGAACTGACATCGACAAAGTAGTCATTGAGCTCAGTAACGGCAAGACTGACTCAATTCATTGCCTCTCACGTTGACATTTAACCGTTACGATGTGTGCGATCCTGAACTGAGGGTCTCTGTTGGACATGCACTCCGCCTGCCGCTGCCTAACAGCAGTCGGCTTATTGTTTGGGTGTGGCCATTCGGTGCCTGGCGTTACGCCGTCACCGGTGGAGTCAAGTCAGTAACACATGTACACTTTTGCACCTTTTTTTCCCCCCCTAATTTTTTTTGACTGTTTAGTCGGTTTTCATATCTGTTTTGTCCACATAGATCCAACAGAAACTTGGGACATGTACACATTTTAAATTCACTGTTGCTAGGTTGCAGTTTAAAAGCAATTACAAAAAAAACAAACAAACAAACAAAAAAAAAACATAGTAAATCCACGACAGACCTAATGAAACTTTTCACTGAAAGTCTAAAACATTGTCATCAAGTCCCCATTTGTTATGGCATCAGTTGTTTAATAATAATAATAATAATACACAGGATTATAAAGAGCGAGCAGCCAGCACTATCCTCAGTGGAAATGTTTGTCTTCTTATGAAAGGATTTTTACACTGCTGGTGGCAGTACATCTGAGTTACATGATGTGACTGCCTTCCCACAGAGCTGCAAGTAAAAAAAAAAAAAAAAAAAAAAAAAAAAAAAAATGTGCAGGACGGGCTCAATCTGATTCAGTGCACATAAGTCAGGAGATGGATAATACAAGAGGATAGGCACAGAATTCCATTATGTTGTACAATATTGCAAGATATTCATGTTATTTTGGATCTCTGGCTTGAAAATAATCTTCCGAAAGTGTCAGACCACAGAACAACAGCACAAACCAGAGTCGACAAGAAGACCGCTGACTTGAATCAGCGTTGTTGTTTTCAGGAAAAAAAAAAAAAAAAAAAAAAAAAAAGCACAAACAGGGTACAATTCTAACAGCCTCAACCCTCAAGGGACACCGTATTCACCTGGATGTGGTTCTGGAGAAGTTTTCAGTTTGGTGTTCAGACTTTTGCAAACTTAGCATGATCTCACCTACAGTCATCACGTAGGAAGTAAAAGCTGTGAAGTTTTCAAATATTTAAGAAAAGCACAAACTTTATGGTAATATCTAATAAAAAGAGCCGTTGATGTGTAAACATGGTGGGGGGGGAAGATGTAGGACGATCTCTTGTCATTGCTGGTCTGTTCCCCTGGTAGTGATTGGCAGCTTCACTTAGCAGAAACAACTTCTTTTTTTTTTCTCCTATTGAAGCAGACAGGATAAGAAGATTGACGGTAGCTGAAGCACCATTGCAGGGCAGGACAGCAGCAAATCAAATCTGGTGAAACAAATAAGCATTTTTTTTAAATTTTTTTTTTTGTTCACATACACATTAGCATCAGAGCTGCAGCTGTGTAATCTTGCAGAGAAAGTAGCTAGTTTGCAAAAAATGATGCACATTATGGAATACAAGGTACATAATGTGGATACATGCCCTATTTGGAATATCCAAGTAAATGTAAGGATGCCCTTGTTACATATTACATCATTTTGTGAATTTATATCGACTGCCCAGTAGGTGGCTTAGAATGTCAACATATCAACAATTTCAGGTATTCAAAAACTCTTTGTGAATAGCTCTCTGCACTGTATTTAGAATAGATTAAACAAGATATTATTTTCTTTACTATCTGACTGCTATGATTCATTCTTTCACTCAGCAATCTTCTAATGTTAAAGTCGAATTGTTTTCTTTTGTTTTTCATCTTTTTTTTCTGACATCCAATAAGTCATCAATTATTGACTTAATTTTTGTTTTGCTAGTTCCTTTAAACTTTTAATATACCCCAAACTGCAAAGGTAAGACACTTTGATCACCACAAGCATTGCAGAATTCCTGAAGAGGATGATGATTGCATGAGATGCAAAATAAATGTTTAAGCTGAATTATATTTTATTGTTTTAAGGCTTAAAGTTGATTTTATTTTTGTCAGTATAAATATATTTCTGACTCATTACATCCCTGCTTACAAAAAACAAAAAGGATTTGGCATCAGTTACTTAGCAATTAACTAGCCTTGCAAAACAAGTACTTTTTAAAAAAACGTCCTACCTTAAGTTCATGCTATTCTCACCCCAGTAGAATTTTTAGCTATTCCGCCAACCTCTTGATCGGGCATCGTTGATGTCCTTCCAGATAAGTAAATTGAATTCCTGTTTACCTCTGAGACATCTCCACAAGAAGAATAAATAAGTATGGAAAGCAGTTCATAAATATACGCTGCCAAAGATATATGGTTCAATATCTGAAGTAAAATAATAATAAGAAAAGGAAAAATAGCATGCACAACTTGAACTTTGTCCCGTTTAATCAGATTCTGCTACACCAGTTTGAGGTCGGCTTTGCGTTATGAAATTAAAACCAGCAGTTCACCCGGTCAGCGAAGAAGCATTTAGTCTTCTTTGTTTTGGCTTCATGATTTGTCGGGGAATTATTATGAAAGCTGGCAATGGATTAAGATGAGGCCTCTTTGTTTTTCCACCTTACAGGACATAGATGCTGACAGTTTCATCCCACTCTGCAGTTCATTGACATGTCGAAACATATTTTACAGTATTGATTATTTAATAAATTTTTATTTTTTTGGTAATGCAACTAAAAAAGAAAAGCCTTAAAAAAAAAAAAAAGTACATTTCTTTTTAGTAAATATGGCTAAATACAGACGTTTAGAAATACAAAACACATTTTCATGTTTATTCTAAAAGTAAATCATATCCACTTTTAAAAATGAGTGGACAGAACTTACCTTCCTTCATTTCTACATTATTTGGTACCTGTTTATTCAAATGCTCTCAAACATTTATGACTATATCACTGCTATTTTAAAATCTATAGGCTCCACTGAGGCTTTGTAATTCAATCTTGGATCTTGTAGTTCATAAGTTTTACCAAAATGAATTGGTAAATAATCCACTCTCTGCTCCTGTGATTTAATCTTTTTATTTACTTTTTATTTATTTACTGATTTAGCTTATCTGTTCCCTTTAACTACGATAGAAAAATATCACAGTTGCATAAAAAAAAAAAAAAAAAAAAGCTTTTCTAAACTCCATTTCATTACAGCAGCTCAGTGCCTAGTCATGTCAGTCACACCCAAAGAAGCCTCCACATCAGCCAGGACTCTCTCCTCCCTGCCGTGCCTCGTACCTGTGAGGCCCAGCCAACCAAGCTTAACTGAGATGCTCATTTCCCTCCCCACTCGGATCGATAGGGCGATAATACGAGCTCCCTTGATTGCGGCTGCTCAAATTAGTGTACGTCTGGCAGATGCAGCGGTTGCATTTGTCAGCTCTCTCAGACACAAAGTGCTGGGGCTGTTTAACAATTCATGGGCTCTGATGGCAACATGCGACTCATCAGCGCTCTGGACCCTGTTTGTTGGTGTAATTGGCTGAAACTGGAGCCCGGTCTGTCGCTTCCATCGGGGACAGGGATGATGTTGTGGCATATCTATGTGAGATTCTTTTCCCGCATCTCAGCACAGCGAGAAGTTCTGTGTTCAGATGTTGAGTGATGTTGAGAAGTGTACTCTATGTACCATCTTAGTGTAGTCTGAGGAGAGAGACAGTAGAGGCAGAACCTACTGTCTCTACTGAGGTTCTGTAGAGACAGTAGCTTTCTTGCCCAAATTTGGGCAAGAAAGCAAATCATATTTTGGTTCAAATGGTCAGACACGCCCTTAAATTTTGTTTGTGGACCAAAAATGTCCTAATATAGAATGTAAATGGATAAAAAGAAAGAACATTTAGCTTAATTCAGCCACTAGTTAAGCTGACACAGTTGCTCAGAGTATTTTAGAGGCCATGTAGGGCCACTTTATAGCACATGAAAGTAACTGTGACCATCAGCTGTTATGCAAAATACTGCACATATGTTGAGAATAACTTAAAACAAACTTTGCATCAAAGCTGTATCTGAAGCCTTAAAACTGGCCTCTGTCTCTTTAAGAACTCCCTAAAAAAACAAAAAAAAAGAAAGGATGTATGGATGTATGAAATGTATGCCTGCTTCTTCGTCAGACCCTTAACAGTTTGGTTCAGTCGTGCTAACACAGGATTTATTGTCTCGCCATGGATTGATGGAGACATGTATGTTGAATGTGGTTAATCACACTTTGAAAGGAGGCAGTAAGATGGAGGAAAAAAAAAAAAAGGGGGTGGAGGGGAGAAGTGAGACAAACAAATCAATATTCAATTAAAGTCAACACCAAATTCGTGCATGCCACTGAGGAGGCAAGGAGCCTGCAGCTGAGAGAGATGATTACCACATTACAACTGGCTGAATGTTACAGGAATGGACTCCCAGGCAGGAAGAAATACACCATATTTAGAGACTTTATCCTATTAACAAATCAATTTGTCATTTCAGCCTTGTGGTTTATTTTGCCGTGTTTCATAATTACTGCAGCTTTCATTAATTACAGAGAAGACTCTGCAAAACCTGTGTTTACATGTACGCACCCCCAGTTGTGCCATGTGCAATGTTCAATTTGCCTGCCTCCGGTGCTGGAACCACCCAGCTCCCAGTGGCTTATAAGAAGACAGTAATTGAAATTAACTAGTAAATGGAAAAGTTATTCCAACTGCGTTTTATTATTCTTATCCTTATTGATAACTGCATAGAGAAATCGGTGTGGCGTTTGAGAAAACGTTGCTTGCATTTCAAAATGTTTTCGTAGAATTGGAAAAAGGGGTCGAACAAGAAGTAACTCCAGTTTCTCAACTTGTGCGCCTGTACGCCTGTGCACACGCTAGATGCAATTTTTGCCTGAAATCTAGATGGATCAGTTACGTTTGATGTGTTTGTGGAAGAATGGGACTTTTTTTTTTTTTTGCTGCCATGTGGGACACGCCATGATTTTCTTCATGTGTTCCATGTTTGAATTCCTGATCGGTTTTCTGCCTCTTGGCCTTTGTCTTTGCCCGCCGCTTGCCTGCTCCCAGTTTTGGCTTCTTTCACCTGAATTTTTGACGCCTGCCTCACTGATTCTGAATTTCTTTTGGCCTCTCGACCCTGAACTGTTCACCTGACCACTGAGCTCTGGATTGTGGACAAAGCCGCCACTCTCTTCCCCCATGGCGAGACCTGATCACCGGATTAGTGTGTGCGTGTGTGTGTGTGTGTGTGTGAACCTGTTTCCCCCGCTGCCAGTTTCCCACCCCTCTGTGACGTCATCACCACGGCTCCTACCACATATAGGGGAATCTTCTGTAGAAGTGGATCATAGAATTAAAGGGGAAAAAACGTGGAAAACAAAAGAAAATGAAATAAAAATAAAAAATAAAAAAAAAACAATAATATGCTTTTCTGGATTTAAGTGTACTGTCGTGCCATGTTACAACTCAATTTCTCTATTTCACAGAAATACGCCTAGGTGACATCATCAGCTGTAGGAATATCCTTATAATCAAGCTTTTGCCACTCGTCTATAAATGTTGGTTTGGGTGCATGAAGAAATCCAGGAGAAAGGATGTTGGAGTTGGGGATATGGTTCTTGTCCAATATGATCACTGGAAGACACGGAAGCCTCCGTTTCAACTCCTCTGAGTTTTGGGGTCGTGGTTCATGTACTAGCTTAGTTTTAGGGATGCTAATCAGCTGCTCACAGTTGTCAAAAAAAAAAAAAAAAAAAAAAGCATTCCTGCTGCACAGCATCTAAACCAGAAAGAAAAATTGTTGCAGTACATGTTTGGACAATTCTTTAGAAATCCAAAGTAACACGCAGAGTTACTCCAGCAGGCGCTTAATTTCAGTGATGCAATAACACAGATACTGTGCACCATGTGGAACTAAATAGAACCTTTGTGTTTCGGAAATGAGTGATTTTATAGGATACAACAGATATACATTACTTTGCTGGAACAAGATTCATGATTACCTACAGTCTGCTTTTGTATTATGGACAGGTCTTGAGTTCAGCACCTCTTACGAAACTCACCCTGTATGACATGAAGCTGTTTAAATGATGGGGACAGCCCTGACATGCTGGAATGATACTGCTGAGCTGTGCTTGTTTGAATCCAATTATAAGAATGCCCAGATGGTTCAGTGAAGCAAACCATCTGGAGTCAGGTTGTCTTCAATAGACTAAGCTATTGGAATAGCAGTATAACCGACTGTCAAACAAATATAAAACAAAAAGTATAATCCAACCACAAATATAATCAACTGAATAGGTTCCTTTTTTTGATTTTTGCATTGCTTTAAAGTGGCTAATCAGCAGCCATGTTGCAAGCAATACCGCTATATCACTAGGGCAGAGTTTCAGAGCAGTGAGAGGAAACAGAAGTATCTTTGAATAAAAAACCCTTTCCTAGCCTTAAAGTAGATTTTCTTTTTTTTTTTTGTGGAAGTTAACGTTACCAACCGCGACCTAACTATGTCGACCAAGACAGATGCATTTTTTTCCTCAAAGAACATCTTATGTAAGACATTGTTTGAAAAAAGAGAGGGTGAGGGAATTTGCAGCAAGATGTACAAAAAAAAGAAAAAGAAAAAGAAAAAAGACAACTACAAAAATAAAGGAGAATTTTAAATTATATTCTGAATTTACCAGGATGCCAGAGTGAGAAAAAAAAGTACTCTCTTTTTCATTTACATTCACATCAGTGCTTTCAGTCTAGCATCTTGATTGGTAAAAAAATGAAAGTAATCCAGCCTTGAAGAGACAACTCCATTGAAAGATTTTTTTTTTTTTTTTTGTACCAGTCTGGGAGAGAATATATCAATCCTTTCTCTTTTGTAAAATTAAAAAGAAGAGAGGTTCTAAAAATCAGTTTAAAATAAGAAATGTAATTGGAAGATTCTTCATTTTACTAGTGGGGGCCAATTGAATTCCACCCAGACTAAGCAGATTGGTTTTTTTTTCTGTGGTACAAATAATACTTCTTTTGTGAATTTGAAAGAAAAAAGCTGGAACGCATACAATTTTTTTTCTTCCAAGACTTGCATGCAATTCTGACAGATAAAAGCAAGACAAAAGTCCAAGTAATAAAACAAAAATTCCTGAGCTAGTGTGACTCCAAAATAAAACTAGTGATAAGGGCAGTGCAGTATAAAACAGCTTTGACAACACCAATGAATGTGACGTGGATGACAGTGTAGTAGTAATTACCAAAGTAGTAGCACAGTCTGCTTGAGACTTGCAAGATAAATACGGAGCCACAAAGCCGAACGATTTTCTTCTGAAATTCAACTACGAGTCAGAATAGCTGGACAAAGTTCATATAAATGTTCACAGATTTGGATCGATGAAACTATTGGAACTTCAAACCAATTCCCTCAATTGAACATGCACCTCTAATGGACAGTAAGGTTGACTTTAAGAAAAGAAGAAAACATAGTAGAGCCTCCACTACTGTGCTGTCTGTTATTTTTACAATTATCCAGAGAAATGCAAAGTGATCAGTGATGTTTGTTTTTTTGTGCAAAACACTGTAGAATTGTAAATTAGTTTATCTCACAGGCTTAGGGTAGTTTGAGCACTATATGGGTCAAGCTTGCAGCAATAATACATAAAAATCAATGTTTCTTTCAGCAGAATGGCATTTCTTTTCGTTTTTGTTTTGTTTCAAATCACTTCTGGCCTTGCTAGGTTTGGCATAAATCTGGCCAAATATCCATATACGATCAAAAAAAATAAATAAATAAAAATAAATAAAAACAGTACACAAACCTACTTATGCAGAGCTATTTGAAATATTCTGTATATAAAGTGACTGTAGCAGTCAGTGACAGCTTTCCACATGACAGAGATACAGAAAGCCACACATCTCTTCTTACTCTGTTTATAAGTGCATTTATAACTACAAAGACGCACTGGCAGTATTCTAATGTGCATAATAGTCTGCACCAGGTTTCCCCATGAGGGAATGAAACTGGGACACAGTCCTGTTACAGGCCTTGACTTGTCCTATAACACATAGAGGCAAAAACTTCCTTTTAAACAGGATTCCAGATTGACTGAAGTAAAGGGGATCCGTTTCATCTGATACATAGAAAATGAAGGAATGTTTGTTAGATTTTCTGCAGTGATTCAAAAAATAATCAGTTTTTACGTCTGTTTATCTATTTTGTATTTTCCTCCCCTCGGTTAAACTGTCCATTAGTTTTAAGAGCATTTATAGTATTTTCATGTTATCACCCAATTTTGTTTTAAAGTTCAGCCCAAAATCCGTTTTATTTGTTTTTGCTTTGCAATGAATTAATATCATTTGAAATAACTCAATAGAACAACCTCATTCAACTCCATTTGAACACTTGACTCAACGTGTCGTGCACGATTCTTGAAACTGCGTTCTTGAAAGTGACAGGAAGTTTATTATTTCAGCTAGAAATTATCTGACCAGACAGAGGCACAAATAGAGCATTGAAATTGTATCCAGTGGCAGTCGGCTGACTGTTGATTTATTTTTTTATTTTTTTAAAGTATGAGATGACGTCATCTGAAGGACAGGTCCCCAGATGACCCGCGGACTTCAAACGCCTGGCAGGACATGATGCTCAATGAAATACCAAACATGAACAGGCCGACGTGTGACAGCATCTTTGCTTCAACTCAAACTGTAGAGTTTACACAGCATCTTCTGGATAAATATTCCTTGGACTATTTATGGTGAAGCAATGTTTGATTTTACATTTTGCAGCAATGTTTGATTTTACATTTCAATTTCGCTGCTAACAAGGATGTGTGCGGGTGACAGTGGCCGCCTCACAAAGGGTGATGACTACAAACTCCAGTTGGGCTTTGATGAGTGTGGGATGAGTCTGTGGGCTCCCTCCAGTTACTATGTCAACTTCTTCAAACGCTTTCACGAAGGTTTGTGTTGGTTTAAAACTCCTGCTTTTACCTTCGTGGTGGATTGCGTAAACGGCGGCATGGGTGACAAGTTTGGGTTGTCAAAACGTTGCCGACGCCCACGCACACAGACACGCTTCACGACAATATTCAAATTATGTTGATATATTTTGAAATATGTTGTTGGTTGTTTTTTTTTTGTCAGCGTATTCTGGCCAAGACAGGCATATGGACACGCACAAAAAAACCAAAACAAAACAGGGTTTCAGTGGGACAAACAGGTAAAAATCAAGATATTCCAACCATAAAAGAGCATAAAAGATGGTGCATCAGCTTTAAAAACAGCGTAAAGGTCTGAACGAGTTAGAAAAAGCCTCTGCAAAGAGTTTTGCTGTTTATTTCAAAAGCGGGAGCAGCATAGCTGAAGGTATTATGTTTTTTTCCTTCTGTAGTCGTGACCTTGCTAATAAAATGTAGCAATAATAAGGCATCCAAAGATTTTTAAAGGGAAAGAACGATTTACAAATGGGACGTCACAAATACTGTCAGGAGGACGTTCAGAAAGGTGTTGAAAACCTGTTAATATTTTTTTAATATATATTTTTAGACTTAATCACCCCTCATTGGAATACCTTTTTTTTATTATTTGTTGAAGACCACTCTATTTTTTAAAGTGCATCAATCTCCACTATTGTAAAGCACCTCGCGATTTTATGCCAGCATCCGAGACTTTGATAGCTGGGATGGTACTCTCTGGTTTGCAAGCTTCTCTCTTTTTTTTGGTTGAAATTGCCAAACAGCTGAGTTTTACATTTATCAAGCCAAAGCAGATGACTCCACAAATTATAGCATTTGTCCATGAGTTCAATATTTCAACCTATTCGGTTCAATTTCCGTCTTATTGCAGGGGATTTGTTTTAATTGTTCGTGGAAAGAGTGATCCTATGTGAAGCTTTGATTTGGAAGAAAGTGAAAAAAGTCGGGGTTTATCGGTTGAGAACATTTCAGCAAAGAGCCAACTCAGGGAAAACAGAACACAACAGACGACCAAACAAAAAAAAAAAAAAAAAAGAAACTTTATGTGGCAAAATAAAGAGACGAGATCTCACTATTTTGGCATTTAGAAAACAGGAATATTTATGATCTATACGGTCTCACAGGGATGATCTTTTTTCACGTCCTTACTTACTACAAGCTGCAGACATAAATAACTTAGACGTCTCCCAAAGCACGTCATATCACAAACTCACACAGCAGCATTTACATTTTCCACATATCTCACATCTACACAGCCTCATTGATATAACATATATAGCACACACAACCCCCCCCACCCCCCCTTTATGCACCCTGACATCACATCACAGGAAACAGGAAGGGATGATTGTCACAGGGGTTTGTTTAGTGCAATGATGGCAGAGGGTGCAAAACTTTTCTTTAAAACTGGCTTCGTTTCCCAAGAAGCCTTTTCCCTGACTTCTTTCCCCAAGTTAGAGTTTTGGATCCGTGGCCGGATGGGAGTGCGAACCAAGAACCAGCTCAGATTTGATGAGTTTGTTCTTATTGGCGACAGCAGAGTTAAGAAACGGGGGCAGCAGCAGAGAACGATGCTTGAATGATGCTTTTGGAAAGTAGTAGCAGCAGCAAAAAACAGTGACCTTAGTTTATTTTATATGGTGAGCCCGAAATCTTCGAAAGTTTAGCTTAAATGAAGTAGTGTGGATAATTTGTAGTAAGTGGTGGTGGACAGTCAACTCTGGCAGTCATTTTTGTAGAGTGTATTTGTAAAGTAAGGGAGTAAAGACACAGCTCTGGGGTTTGGTGATATGGATAATGTCCATATTTTCACTGTCTGTGGCTGATTGTTTTATGAGGTGTCCATCAACTGGGTGAGGAGATGATAAACACTGAGGTGTTGAAGTTTCTTGATGAGTTACTGGCGCTGGATCGCAAAACCTTTGGTAATGACGACAGGAAACGCTAATACGGTTTGAGCCGTACACTATTCATAAACGGAAACACAACGGATTCGTGGAAACGTTGTAATTGGAAGTGACTCTTCCTTCACTTTCATCACAGAAAGAAAAACCCAACACTTCTGGACAAAATAAATCTTACGGCTAGTGAAAAGATTTCTAAAAGCAATAAAAAGCTCATTTCTTCAGGTGATTTGTGAGCAATTATTTAGCTATAAAAAAAAATACAAAAAATAAAATAAATAAAACCTCTGGGAATGGTTCTTTGAGAGCGAAAGGCTCTAAAGGTATCCTCTCTCTCTCTCTCTCGTCCTCCACGTCGCTGTGATTTCTAAATCTTAATAATCATGTGTTGTTCCAGAAAGCTAATGAGGATGGAGCAAAGTTTTGTAATTGTAGGCCACAGAAGGTGGGTGGGACAGAATTAATAAGTGCCAGCCCTGAGTCAATCGCCTTAGAAATCAGGGTAAAGTTCTTGTAATTAGATTAAAGTGGAGATGAGAAACAGTTTTTATATATAAATGCCTTCTAACACATTCTGGGAGGTTAAAGAAAGAAGTCCAATCAGAAGTGGTGGATGGACGATTTCAAGCAACGAGGACAGTTAAGGTCACCCCTGCACACACAAGACATTAACGTTCATCCATTAATGCAAGCCAAGACATGCATACTGCTGAGGAAATGCATGTCTTGGCTTCTTTCATCCGTCATCCCATGGTGTGTCTTTGCTGTAACTGATGGGTGAAAGGGTTGAACACAAGCTGGACACAATGCCAGGGTGAGCGAGTTACATAACTTTTCCAAAAATTTGTTTTGCAAAAATTGCAGGTCTATGACGTAGAAAAAAAACAAACACACACACACACACACGCACACAGGCACCCACACACACACACACACAAATCCATTAACCTTTCACCAGATAGGTATTAGAGGGAATTTGAGAGACTGACATTTGAGACGTTACATACTGATTGTATGATGGTGCAAATCCAAACAATCCACATAGGTGTACCTGCGAAAGGACATACTGCCCCATTTCCATTAATCATGGTGGCGCACCGAGGAGAAGTCTGCAGACATTTTAGGGCAAAGTTGGCATAATGAAGTTTGCATTGCCTTACCGCGCTCCTCAGACACACAAACTGCTCAGAAATACTCTCCCTCTCTTTGTGTTTGATTAATGTGCATGACTCGCTGGCCAACGAGCCTCTTGAAAAGTAAGGAAAGTAAGATCTCACTTTGGGCTTAAAGTTGGATTCGTGTCACTGTTAAACAGCACTCATATAAAGTAGGTTGTGTTCTTTAAAGAGAGTACTTTCGCCCGCATTTCTGGCACAAACAGGAGAACGCCACCGACTTTGGCCCCATGTGGATGCTTACCCGAGTCCTGCTTGCCACAAAATGCACAATGGTGTCCAGTCTGAGGTTCCCATTTCAAGGGAAACATTTCACAAGCAGCTAAACATGCAGTGGACAAACAGCTAAAAGTCTCAGCGATTTGCTGAGAGGAATTGCAAACAAACACAAAACTATACTCGCCCACTGGGATGTGACCGAGTGACAGTCTTCAGTAGGATTCTCGAAATAGCACAGGATGATTCACAACTAATTTCACTCATTTAAATGTGTAGTTTTTCCTATTAAACTCAATGTTACCGTTTCATTAAGGGCCTGTCCTGAATCACCAAAGAGAAATATCTAAAAGTGCCAAAAACTACGTCAGTGTTATGAGAACCCATTGAAAGTCAGTGGAACATGTGATCAGCTACCCACTGCACATTCAGTCTATCGCTGTTGTCCTTGACATAACAGGAGAAAACAGGAATACATAATGAAAAGGTAACTGGGGTATTGTCATTATTCCATTGTATCCTCCACAAAATAGCTGGAAATAGGCCAGTCTTTCTCTTGTCTACACCTTGTTTATCTAACTGTCCCAATTTCATCCCAAAGGGCATTTTCTTTCTTTCTCTTACACTGTTTGCATTCATTCAGTTAGAGCCCAGAGAAGATACACCTCTTGGAAAACCTTGACCTAGGGAAAAGAGTATGGAGTACGTTGAAGCTAACCCGACTTTGATGAACTTTCTCAAGTATCTTTCTTTTTTTTTGTTATAGTTCCTCTTCAAACATGAACTTCTTGAATGCATTTTTTTTTTTTTTTCAAATATACGCTTTTGTAGTCTTTGGTGATCTTTGTCAATTACATTGATAGATTATTTGATCTCTGGAAGACAGTATCACAGACCTAGCCCTATTTAACAGTACTTTTGACTGGCGCCGCTTTTGGCTGTACATGAAATGTAAGCAGAGCTGTGGAAGGCCGATGTAACCGAGTTTGCCAAATTACTTCCCACACACACCGAGCAGAAAAGGAGGGCTTCACTAATCTTGGAATTTTCATGAATTATCCCTGACGACGTTGCTGAAATTAAGCTTCTTCTTTACGCTTAAATGAGATTACCGAGAGTTAAATCACCTTGTTATCAGCTTAAGGTTTTTTTTTTTTTTTTTTAACTTCATGAGTTTGTAGGTTTGATGAGACTCCAATTTAGGCTTTAGCTAAAATCACCACATTAAAGACTTTTAATGAGAGGCCATGACAGACTTATGCTGAGGCTTTAAACAGTTAAGATTTAAATGTCACAAAATTTCCTCTAACATGGTTTGGAGTTCTTTTAACCCCTCTTGCTCGTGTCGATGTGCAGTTCCAGTCTTTTCATTTTCCCCTCAGCTGCAGGAAAACCAAACTCACCTGTGGAAACGAAAAAAAGCGCAATATGTCACACTGAGGTTTTGCTGTTCTCCCTTGGAGGCAGACTGCCAAATTCATTAACCAGCTAAAATCATCAGAATTGGTGTAACTGTGATAGTCGAGAAAGATCAGCAAAACAATGTCTTGTGCTGCACACAAAACCATTGAAAATGAATTTAGCAACTATTTATTCTTTACATTTGCTTTTTTTGTGGTTTGCCTAACCCTCATGAAATGTTTGCAATAATAATAATAAGCCTCTTACATCACTGTATAGGTATGTGGTTCCATTTGTATTTGCATTATTTTTCTAAATAATGCTGCAGTGAAGCATTTGTTCTTTTTTTTTTTTTTTACATGAATGGTCTGTTTGTGTCACAGTTGAGTCCAATTTTGATTTATGTATTTCTTCTTTGATAGCAATCAAACTTGTACAAATATTTGATTTTTCTCTCTTAACCAATGACATCATATTTTAAAATTTGATTTTCGTATTTCGCCAGGTTACGTTTTGACATTAACTATTCCCTGTATTGCACAGGGAATCGTTTCCTTTTGAAAGTTTCAGTTGTTCATTTTTCTTCACTCCTTTTCAGTTCAGTTAGAATTATTATTGGACTTACAATCCTGGACTTTCTGGATTGTAAACATTTGCTTTTATTTCCAAGTCATAAGACTTTAAGGCAAATAGCTTATTTAATTTTTTTGGATGACATATTTTAATAATTCTTTACTAAAGAAACCAGATTGAAGTGTATTCGGTAACACTAAACGTGTTCATTAACAATCTGTTTTTTTTTTTGTTTTTTTTTTCAGCCTGGACCATCCATAGAGATAAAAAAAAAAAACTACAAAAAAAAAAAAAGAAAATACTGACTGAAAGTTTTTAGGAGGAATAAAAAAAACTACAAAAAAAAACAAACAACTAAGCATTCTCCCTTTCTGAGTACCAACAATACAACACATCCCTGAAAACTGAGAGCAGGCCAGACTTTAGTACAGTCAATATGCATAATGTATTTATAACAGGGTAGCTGTTCAGAGAGGGTATGCCCCGAGGTGAGCCACACATCTAATCAGTTGACAGGGGAAAGCCTTCGGGGTGATTAAAAGATGACTCTTTTGCATCTTTTTTATCGCTTCTTTCTTCTAGTTTATGTGTGGTACTGTAAGTCATCTGGTGGGTGGATTCGTATACCGTTCTATGTGCTCATAGTCCCAAATCCTGCAGCTCGGGTGTTTTTACTAGATCACTTCAGGTCAACAACGTAGCCCAAAGGTTTATGTGTGGGCTACAGACGCTCAGCTAAACGCAAAGAACCAACCAGGTAAACACACCTCACAGACTCTATTTTAAGACAACACGCCATGAGAGCCTCCCGAACAGCCTTTGCTGAGAAGCTCGCAGCTTCCTGCCCCTCAGGGGAATTAATTACAACAGGGAGAGATTTCTGAAAATGATTATTTTCCTCACTATTACTCCCTAATCAAACGTTCTCCGGCTTAGTAATCTCAGCAGCAGCGTTGTTATCTGTCAGTCAAAAAGGAAAAGCTGGGAGGTCACACCTACACACAAGGAAGGATTCGAAAACGTTATAGCTACCTTTGAAGCAAGGGAGCGAGAGGGAGTTCACATGGGTTCATGGTTTTCTACAGCCCTTCGTTCCCAAACCACAGGCGACAGACGCCATACGCTGGAGCAGTTCAAGCAACAACTGTGGCTTTAAACAGCTACCGGTCTGAAAAATGACCTCAGTTGGTAAACTGCTACTCCCTGGTCATTAAGACAGAACAAACAGCGGAAAGGGAAATGCAGAATTTGTGAAGCATGTTTTTACATTTCTCCTAGCTCCAGAAAAGTGTGTCTTCTCCCCTGAGTCAACAATTGCTCCATGCAGTGAGTTAGTGGATTTAAGAAGATGTACCTTTCCCCCATTGATTTAACCAATTATGCCAGAGCTCCTGTTTCGCACATTTTTACAAAGGCCTTTGGTTGTAACGTATTTTCTTGAGACACAGCACCATTTTGCAGCATGATCAAATTCCTTTCAGTTCTAAAAAATGTGTATCAAACATTACCTAAAAGAAATTTAACTTTGCAGTTTGACGCCTTGAAATTTGCCTGTCTCTTTAAGAACCTCTTACTCTTTCCGATACTCCCCCTTCAACCAGAATGGCTGCCACTAAATAATCAAGGATTCCTCAAACAGTATGGCTGATTCAAAGCAACACTCCAGGTACAGTTTTGCTGAGGGAACAACAACGTAACATGATACAAAAGACAAGTCAGTTTTACATAATTCGCCTCTGTCCTCCTGGATGTCAACTGTATGTCAAGGTTTTCTTGGAGATTAACTCTAGAATTTGTAAGTTGAAAGGATGGAGACTGTCTTTCTGCAGCCATAACTTCAACCCTATTGAACACTTAAGGGATTACAATGGGCATGCTGTTTGTCCCAGAGTGACCAACACACTGGGTTTCCACTGACCCGAATGGAATGGAATGTCATCCCACAACAGTGTGCAACCAAGCTGGTAACTGGCAATTAGAGATTTTGACTGGCTAACATGTTCTCCCATGCGCTGCTGAAACGATTTAAAAATGTCAATATGCCTTCAGTTCTCAAACCTCTGTTTGCCTTATCAACAGTATGAGCACTACTGCCAGTGTCTTAGCACAAGACAGATGTGGAGAACAGTAGATTGTAATCAGAACCTTTTGCTTTTAGGCACTGTTATCCTCTTAAATGCATTTAATCTTTTGTTGGACCCCATTGTGTTGGTTAATAATTTAAACATTGCAGACATTTAATGAGGGCTTGACTTTTTGAAGAAGCACACTATTCAGTGACATGCCGACATAATGTGGGGGGAGTTCATACATTATTGGTATTGGATCATTGCATCAATATTTGATTCATGATGACACAGTGATGTAATGAAATTAGAATATAACTGAGTGATGTTCTCGGATCTGGTAAGTACGATGATATTCTAGTGCGAACAAAAAGACTGATAAGATAAGAAGATAAGATAAGATATGCAAGATAAGAATATTGCGTCAGGCTCTAAATAAAATGAACCAATATAGAAATGTGGTGTAAGTGTGTAGACTATGTTTAATGTCCTTTGAAGGGCTATTTTTCAAAAAGTACTTTTTATATCCAAGAAATAAGTCTGATATTCCAATGTGTGTTAGCTGGAGTGCTAATTCTGTATAAGATGTTCTACGTCCAAAAGGTTTGTGGTAGCCCGGTTTATCTCGTGATCGAGTGACGTGTGGTGCAGAGTTAAATATATCATCAGACAAGAAAGGAACAGGTTTTGTGGATTGCATATGAGGCGATAACCTTTTTATAGCTATCGATAAAGTTTCTCCATTTGTTCTATTTATTCTGCACCGATGAATCATCCAGATTCCGTGTTGGCATATGACAGAACTGTACCGACACTGTAGAAGATTGATGGGGATAATTTTCTTTTCAGCAAAGCTGTTCTCTAAAAAAAAAAAAAAAAAAAAAAATATTGAAGAAAATTCAAGTTGCTTTTGTGGACATCAGATGTCAGTGGATCTGAATGATATGAACACCAAAGTCCTAATTTAAAAAAAAAAAAAAAAAAATGCGGCTCTGGCCGGGATAAATGACCCTGCAAGCACTCAATCTATTGGGAAAGCGATTTTCCTGACAATCCATTTCTGCTCATTTGTGTTACAGCGAGAATGTTTGTTCTGCTGACTGTCTCCCTGCTCTAAATGTTTTAACTCCTCTTAATGTGGAAAATCTCATTCAGCTCGGTTTCTAATTTGTTGATTCCCACATAAGAAAATTCATATTTTTGCAATTTAGTGACACATTCTCTTTCAGTCCAAGACATTTAACTTGCTGCCTCATTTAAAACAAATGAATCAGTAAATCAAAACGCTGCGCAAATTGTTTATTGTGTATGTGACAAATCTTTTTTGATCTATACTTTTTCATTGCATGTCCTTCTGAAAAGTAAAATCCAACCTGTTTTTCCATCTTTTTCATCTAATCACAATAATAAGGAGCTTTAAGCAGATTTTTTTTTTTTTTAACAGAGGTCAAGAGCTTTTTAATTCCAACTTTATGAATAAATGATAAGCAGCTCTGATATCGCTCTTTTCACGCTGTCAGAGCTGAGCAAATCCATTAAAAATACTGACTATGAGTTATGGCCCCCATGTAAGCTTTTACCACAGAAAAAAAGAAAAGAAAGAAGAAAATGATTTTACTGCTCATGGCATCATTTTTGGGATGTCATGCTTTGCAACACAAAAGATGTCCGCCTGGAAGTGATCATCCTGCTGAGTTACTGTTGGTCCAGCCACCATTGTAAAACACTCGAAGACAAGAAGAGCTTGTCCTCATTGGAAAATGTGGGAATGGTAAAAAGAAACAGGAATTGATAAAAAATAAAATAAAATAAAATAGACTAAAAAAAAAGAAACACCCTGGGATCAGACGCTAACAACCGCTAACAGCTGTTATCTGCTCAATAAGCATTTTCTGGGACATTTGTCAACTTCCTGTCAATTCAGCCTGTTGTGCAAATCTATCTTAACGAGATATGCCTTTAATCCAAGTTTATTAAAACGACTTAAACTGTGACGTGTTTTCCAGCAAGTCTACATGGGTAAAACATTAGCTTGGCAGGCTAGCTTATAACGACGTCGACTTATCAGAAACTGGTCGGCTTTTCATGAATTAATATTTTTGCTTCTTTAAAATGCATATTCTCTAATGGACCAGAGTAAGCTTTTGGTTAACTTGAGGGCCTTTTGAAATAGTTTTTATTCCGAAGTTCAACCTTTTTTTTTTTTTTTTTTTCTTTTTTTTGTTTCTGAGTTTCTCCTTTCAAAAATTAAAGGTCTTTTACATAAAAAAACATGTTAAACTTCAGCAGTTTAACATGATATGAGCAAAGCTCTGAAATGACCAGTTGAAAAAATGTCTTTGCTTAGCTAAAAATCTATCTGTTTGCTGTGTATTAGTGGACCTCTCACAAATAAAACATACATATAGCATCTCTGTTCGATAGAAGAATTAAATAGACATTTTTTGCCAATTAAATCAAACTCCCCCATGAACTTTATATCCCTGATTTTGTTCTCTGTTAATTTCAGCTACAATCATGAGTACCAATGTAGCAGCATTTGTAAAGTTATTCCTTTTTTCCCTTTCAGTTCACTGCACTTTATTATTTTACACACCCATAAGTTTGCCAAAATCCCACTAACACTATCTTTCCCTCCATTTTAACAATGCGGTGAGAACAGTTTGATGACTCCATGCAGAACCAATTAGCCACCCGACCTAATCAGTGGAGGGAATTTGAATAACTCAGTTTGAATCTGCAGCGTTCTGCACGTGCTGCGACTGATTACTTTGTGCGGTCGCTTCCAGCTGAATCGAACTGCCACAATGAGAGCAACGAGAAAACTGTCACCAAAGGTTGATTATTGAAGTATCAAACTTGACTAATCTGCTCAGAATATGGCGGTTACACACGGAAAATAGGCACAGAAAAGTGAAACTTAATATTTATGAAACATGTTTGGCTAAAAACCCAAATTTTTCTTTTGCATTTGTTGTGGATCCTGATTTAACCAGATGAAATTCACCTTTGCCAGAAGTTTGAGGATACATTCTGTGAGCGTGAGATGATCTAAATATGACTTAAAGAATGACTATTTGGGTTTCCTTGTGTCCTCTATGACTACATCGATGTCTCTGGGGTATTATATTGAAGATGCACAAGAAAGCAGCCATGTAGGTCACAAAATTAGGCCTTCCGTTCTTCGTAATGCACAAGTTTTACGCATTACATGGTAATGAGTAAAACAACAGATTTGTGTGACTGCTATGGGAGTACGTCACCCAAATGACATAACAGCGGCAAAGCTCAGAATACGGTGGCTGCACAAGGATAATATGCACAAAAATCAATGGAATACATACTTTCAGGAAGGAATACGCACTCAATTGTACCAGTTCTGGACATGATATTTATCTTCACCATTCATTTTGAGCGTCGGCTTCCGCATTCGTGTCCATCATGGCTCCATCATGGATCGTCAGTCATTTTCTGGCTCAGACATGCAAGATAAAGGAGCTGCTTCCCTCTGTTTCTTTCCCAAGTTGTGGAATGGTTTACCAGAACTTCTTGAAGGCGATGTCGTGAGCCCGTCTGCCTGGACACTCTGAGTTACTTGCTGCGGCCTCTCTGGCTACTTCAATATTCTTTTTTTTGTAAGTAAAAGTTAAAAGTAGTCGTCCAAGAAAAGACTCCTACAGACACAAAATCTGTACATGTTCAGATACTTCCAATCATAACAAAGAAAATAAATAATTAATGCATTACTTTGAAATACGTTTGTGCAGAAGACACAGACTGGTCCAGATCGACACTAAATGTAGGCAGTGTTTAAACTAAAGAACAATGCGAGAGAATTGCACTACATGTTTCATTTGTAATGCTGTTAAATCTTTGAACTAAACCTCAGTAGGTCTGTAAACAGAAATGTCTATTCTAAGATTTTAATTTTAAAATCAAGTATTTGCTCAGTAAAAAAAAAAAATCAATGACTCACAGTTTTTGAAGCATTTATTTTGTTTTAGTTTAATGCACTGGTCAGTGACTGCATAGTGAGGAATGTTAAGTTCAATATGAACCAGTTAATAGTAATGGCAATAATAATAATTGCAATAGTCAAAGTGTGAGTCTTAGGATGTGTACACTTATGCAAACAGATTTCTGATGTTTTTATAGCATTTCTTCCATAATACAACTGGCTTTCAGGTGTTCTATATGTGTTTAATTTTGCTCTCAGTTTTAATATGAAAAAAATGAAATAACTTTTAATCAAAGTCGAAAGATATTTAGGTTCTTAGTCATCACAGTTAATGAATGAACTAAATAACTTAAAGTAAGCGTAGAGCCAAAATAGCTTGCTGTGTTGAATAAAGGTTTCATGAATGCATATTATGTTTTTACAGACAAAAAGACATCTGTAGTTTTTGTTTTCCGGGCCATCAACAGAAACACAAAGTGTCTTAATGACTCAAGTGGCGCCTGTCTTTCTCCTGCTGAGACAAAAAAAAAAAAAAAATTAAAATAAAAAAAAATCTTCCTGAAAGAAAACCTTCCATTTCCACTAATGAAGGATTTGTTGAACCGTCTGGATTAATTAACCACCAATTTTATGTTTAATGGCGGATTTCAAAAGAGTCTCGTCGCCGCCGCTCGTTCTGCGAGAGGTGTCCTCCTCTCCCCCGCACACTTGCAGAAGAAACGCTCCACAAGCTCTGCCTCTGAGGTTATAATAGGCAGCGGGGAGGGTGGCATTGGAGTCAGAATTGGATGACGTGGGAGGACTACATGCGTCAGAAAACGGATGAGAGTGCGAGTAAGTCCGGGAAAAAAGAAAGAAAGAAAGAAAAAAAAAAAAATAAAAATCAACCGCCTTCCTGCTCTTACATTGCTCAGGCAGTTTCTTCTGATCAGGCAGCGCTGGATGACAGGCTTGGTGGGAAGCAACTGTGCAAGCTGTGGAAGCTCACCGCTGAAGCACAAGGCTACACAAATACACATTTTGCTCTTCTAAAGGCTCCTGCTCTCTTCAAAGATGAATGTGCACGCAATCTGAACGACTGGGTTTTGAGGCACCGAGTATATATATGTATATATGTGTCTTAAATAATACAAAAACGTCTGAGAGTTGAAACAGACAAAAGTGGATCTCTGGCTGAGTTGTGAATTCATGTGGAGCTAATCATCCTGTATGTGTCCTTCACTGGCTGCAGCTGCTGCCTTCAGCTTTTATATCCATCACCTCCAGGAGACTAATAAAACGTCTCCGTCGTCTTCCGGGAACCAATCAGAGACAGGCACCTGCAAACTCATATTTGGATAATTAAACGACGCCAGTCGTAAAGCTGGTTTACATTCAAAGTCTTTGTGGAATGTTGGACGCCATGGACTGACTCGATGTATCAAACGCGCCACATCGGCCCTCGACGCGCCTCCACATAGACTTTGAAAGCAAATGAGGGTCAAAATGTGTTTGGTGTGAACGCACCATTATATGTCCAGTGTCATATTATGTCCATCATATTATTACCAAAGCCCGGTCCTAATATGATGCCAGGTGAGTTTCTCACCTGAGAGTGTGAACCTGTACTGGGCTGATTCTGTGCCTTCAAACAATTCTAGCAATGTTCTTGTAGAAGACTCATACATTTTTTTCAGACTTATAAGGTGTGAAAAAAAACTGTGTGCTACACAAGAGAGATTCCTTTAATGCATCGAAGAATGATGTCATCACTGCTTATGTCACTGTTACCATAGGAACTGAACATTCTTATGGTGCATTCACATTGAACACGTTTTGAGCGTCAGGCGAGTCTTTGGTTTACATTCAAAGTCTTTGTGGAATGTTGGACGCCATGGACTCACTCGATGTGTCAAACGCTCCAAACGCGCCACATCGGCCCTCGACGCGCCTCCACATAGACTTTGAATGTACACCAGATGCACCTGACGGTCAAAACGCACCATTATTTGTCCAGTGTCATATTATGTCCATCATATTAGGACCAAAGCCTGGTCCTAATATGATGACTCATTGCTTTGGGTCAGGGGAAACATTTAGAGGTAAGATGTGAATTAAGTTTTAGTTGATGTTAGGGTTAGGAATAGACTGATATTGGATTGGGTTAGGCAAAATCGTAGCTATTAAAATGAAGGGAAATCAATGCAAAGTTCTAGTATGGGTTCAACACATTAAAAACCAATCAGAACCAAACGTTGGTCTTTTGGTTCTGATTGGTTGTTTCTGGACAGCAGGAGAGCCAGAGGACTGTTCACAGAATCTCTGTTTCATATGCTGCTGTCAGAAACTTTTAACAAATATTCGTCCATCCATCCTAACACACTTATCCTTGCAAACACACATTCACACCTTAAAGCAGGGGTGGGCACTGGTCCTCGAGGGCTGGTCTCCTGCAACTTTTAGATGTGTTTCTACTTCAAGACGCCTGAGTCAAATAATGAGTTCATTAGCAGGACTCTGGAGAACTTGACTGCATCTCGGAGGAGATTCAGCTATTGGATTCAGGTGTGTTGGACCAGGGAGACATCTAAGGGTTGCAGGACACCGGCCCTCGAGGACCAGGAGTGCCCACTCCTGCCTTAGGGCAATTTAGAGACACCAATTAAACTTTTTTTCAGAAATTTTACTTGCTGCAACTTTCATACAGGAAGATTTTAAGAATGTTATTCTGTTTTGAACTCTGAAACTGATCTTGTGTTTCTCCTTTGATTTTGGAGTCAGGAATTTTATTTGCATTGAGGCCTGTATCTGTTTTGATTTTCTAAATTTGTGCAGGGGTGTCAAACTCCAGTCCTCAAGGGCCACTGTCCTGCAGTTTTTAAATGTGCCACAGGTACAAAACGCTGGAATGAAATGGCTTAATTACCTCCTCCTTGTGTAGATCAGTTCTCCAGAGTCTTGCTAATGAGCCAATTATTCTATTCAGGTGTGGTGCAGGAGAGGCACATCTAAAAGTTGCAGGACAGTGGCCCTTGAGGACTGGAGTTTGACAGTGTCTGCTCGCTTTTTAACCGTCTGCGCAGTGGCTGGTTATTACGGTTCCCGTGGAAACGCTCTCTGTCTGGTGATCCAAAGAATCTGTTCATAGTTTCTCTATCCAGGTTATGCTTCCAGGTCATTGCTGCTGGTTTTCACGTGTTTTATGCGTTTATCAGGTGTGATGTCATTCAGCTGTTGCGTCGGAGTAAAACCTCTCTGCGTCACGGCGCGGATAAACGGAGGGAAGGAGGGAAGGTTTTAAAGCAGAAACTGAAACAACATCCCGCTTCAGCAGATGATGCAATATAAAATAAAATACTTTTTTGTTTGAAAACTGTAAAAATTGTGAAACCTGAACACTTGAAGGGAAAGAAAAAGTAAAAAAAAACTATTTCCCACAGCAGCTACCTGTGTCCAGTTTGAAAGTAAATTTCTCATTTGCACTGGAACTTTTTTTATGTATACATTTGATGTATGTAAATATTTTTGTACAAGACTTTAAACTGAATTGTTAAATAATAAAGATCTGACATTTTAAAAGCGTCCTCTTGTTGCATTAGCGTGTGACGTGTCAAGCAGCTGGCAGGATGCAAGCAGAGCAGACATCACAGTGGAGGTCACCATGAAGAAACGCCCAAATATTCTCCTCCAAAATAAAAACAAAAGAAGAAGCATCTCTTTTCATCGACAGAACTAATGTTTTCTTTATTTCCACTTCTATATTTACACATTTAAATGTTTGGGGAGCATGTTTTGGAATGGAAAACCATTGTAAACTAGTTGAACGCATTGGTCAACATTAATATTTATAAATTATATAATGTCAATATATATATTTTGTTTACCCAATCAATGGAAAAAGCTTTTTTTATAAAGTTATTAAAGTGAGTTCTATGTTAATATATAAAGAATGTACTTGGAGTGAAATTAATATTTTTATAAAGCGATGCGATGACATCCTTAAACGCGGAGTGTCAGAATAGGAGTTTTTAAAGAGACAGAGGCCAAATTTCAAGGTGTTGAATAATAAAGTAAAATTTCTTATAAGTTATATTTGATATAACAACTGAATGTAACATACTTGATTGTGCTATAAGCTATTTAATACTGTCTGTTTGAGCAAAAACTCTTTGTGCTTTGTTGTTGATTTCTTGATGGGTTAATTTTAGTAGAACTGAAAGAAGCCATGTTGAAAACGAAAAGAAAAAAAAATGGAAGTGAAGGAAAAAAAAACTAAAAAGGATGTGAAAGTAAAAAAAAAAAAAAAAAGTTCAAATGTATTTTTCAGATCAAGTTTAAATTTTTCTCAGTTTTTTTCTTTTAAACAATCTTTATGGCCCCAAAGTAGCTCCATACTCATCATTATTTTGACTGAATTTCCTTAACACATAACACAAAAAGCAAAATCACAGCTACTGATTATAAAGTCTCTGGATAAGCTGAGATTTACATAATATAACCCTCATCATGAGGGTTACATTAAAAGTCATTAATAAGAAAACCAAAGACAAGAGTCTGGAAAAACAGAACCAATCCAAAAATACAGCACATGACATGATTTGGGAAAAAAGACATTGAACATCAAAGTAACAGCAAGAACGTTTCAGCGGTTCTAATGAGCTGGTTCCTTCAGTACACATTCTCCACCATATGGTGTCGCTACAGAGCTGCCTCCTCTTGTTCTTCCACCACTTCCCCCCCCATCCTTTCCTCCAACATTCACCTTCTTCGTTGGTCAGTCTGCTGCCCCCTGGTGGTCTGCAGGGAGACACAAGCACACGTCCAGCTGAGTTCGGGCATCGTCCCAATCTGAAGGCTTCAGCCGAGTCAGAAACAAACCTCTCTGAAACCTTATGGCTCCAGTAAATCACAGAGATGAAGATCAGCAGACTCAGCAGCAGGACCACCAGTCTGATGAGGAAAACTGTTGGATCTGAGGAGACGCACTCAAGTCACTGCATGAGCACAAGAACAAACACACACCGAGAACCTTCCTCCAACCTAACCGGCTGGAGCTGGAACAATCTTGGGTAATTTTCATGAATAAAGGTGTTAGAGAAGAAGAGTTGCAGTTTGAAAGAAGTAAAACAAAAGGCAGATGAACTGTGAGACAAGTTCATGGAAAGTAAGAGACCCAACAAATGATTTTGATTTTAAGTCTTGGTTCTAAAATCAGTCTGGTTTTACTGAGACTCGATCACAAAGTAGGTCTCTTCCTCAAAGCTGGGAGTTCAATGTATCAACTCGGAATCGGCATCAGGATCAAATGGATACTGACGTGGTGAGATCAGTACTTTACTCTCTGGTCGTCCCATGGAATCTGGTTTTATTCTTTTCTGTACCTAAATATCAGAAGTTTAATGACATGTCAAACTTCAACAAAAAGTCCCATTTTCTGAATTGTACAAGTCGAATGATAATATGAATTCATTACTTCAGTTATGCATTCTGTAAACTTCACTAGTTCAAGTAATAGTGTGCCTGTTAATTTTTGGGGGGTTTTCTTTTTTTTACTTTCAGCAAATGTGTGTGTGTGTGCGTGTGTGTGTGTGCGTGCGTGCGTGTGCGTGCGTGTGTGTGCGTGTGTGCGTGTGTGTGTGTGTGTGTGTGCCAATACACATCAGTTGGATAAACAATATGTTTAAAACTTAATTACATTAATAGCTTATGGTGATTTTGTCCTAATCCCTTGCTGACACGAACATTATCTCTGATTTGATGGCTGAAACTGCAGCACTTAGTTCTGAAAAAAAAAGGGGGGGAAAGGAATCATTCCCAAGAGGATAAAGGATCAGGATCAGAGTTCTTAATCTTTCAACCAGAAAAGTTGTGGCACCATTTTCTTTTTCTTTAGCAATTGTTCCTTTGGTTTACACACCAGTACATAGATTGTACTGTTGTTGGGAAGCTCTTATTCACATCAATAACTGATAACAAGTGTTCCTGATTGACTGACTAAATGATCGAAAGTGTGTCTCATGAATTTCCATCACACACAGTATTCTCTGATGCGTTACACTGTAAATAAAAGGTTGTGGAAGTCTGAATCACTCAGTACATGTGTAACTTGCAGCCCCGGTAACAACATCTTGTGTATCTTGTATAAACTCAGTACCCTGATCTGTATAAAAATGAAAAAAAAAATAAATAAATAAAACTGCATTTGGCTTTCTGAAAGCAGAGTGAACTAGTTTAAGAAACCTTGGTATAAATGTATAAAAGATGGATTCTACCACCGTGTTGAAATGCTCAACACAATGAAAGGTAGGACAAATGTTTCAAGTGCTAAGGGATCCTTTGCACAACCACAGGCAGCGGTACAACACGAGCCAACGTAATTGCTTCCAATGCCAGTAAGGAGCTATACATAGTCCCTTTTCTTCTTCTTCTTGTGAAAACGTCATAATCCCCGATGAACGCAGATGTTATTTCCATAGTGACAGAATCAAAAGATTACACAAGTCCTCCAGGTCATGTACGGTAAGTCGGCGTGTGCAGTTTCCCATTCAGTGCCGGTTATCTGGGTCTTTCAAAACAGGGAGTGCATTTTCACTCTTCCACTACATGTCCAAAGCAGGAAATTCATCTATCAGTTAAGATGATGTTTTTTCTCTTTTGTTTTTCGCAGAAAGTATTAAGCTATTGAACAGTTTGGTTACTACTTTATTAAGCAATTGCAACACCAGACATCTTTGTCTTGAATTTATACGGCATGACTCACTTCCGTTGGAGGATGGACTGTTAACGTGTCCATGGATACCAGACACATGAAAACATCATTTTTTATGTGTATATATATGTGTCCAGAGAGGACTAAAGATAAGTTCATGCAGTAACTTGTAGTAACAAAAATCCAGTAACATTTACTTGTTACCGCACTGCACACTTGTACACTTGTAAACAATCATTTCACTCTTTGCCTTGGACCTGATTTGTTTCCAGTGGCTTCGGCTTAAGTTGAAAAAATTCCCGGCTGAGATTGTTCAGAAAGACATTTTGAAATGAAGGGTTAGGAGGTGTGCTTGCAGCTACACATACAAATACAAAAGATAAACACATTTTTTTTAAAACATTGAAGCTACTAAAAAACAGCTAAAGCCAAAATATTACATTTAAAGGTTAAATATCTCCAATAAGCGTGCAAAAAAATCTTCATACGTGTTACTGTCAGTATAATTTGCCTTTATAAACTGATATAATGCATAATTTTCTGACATAAAAAATGCTTCCAAAAAATTGCTGATTATTTTTTTTGCTCTTTCTCTACGTCCTGATCTTTAGGTTTCATGTTGAAAGGAAGTTGGAAGTTATTTTACCAAACCACTTCTTCTGACGAAGGAAAATTAACATTCAGGAGAGACGTCAATATGTGGGGGTGGGGAGTAAATGATTATGGTGATGGCACGGAGACCCTCCAACTTCAAAGACAAAGTTGATATAAATCATTGAAATACCAGTAGAAATTTGCTCTGTTGCTCTGAAAGTTGCTCTGTCTTTAGAAGATCACTGTAATAACAAATATGTTTTCTCTCTGTTTTTACTGGGAAGGGAATGGATAATTAGCAACATGTCATTTAAAAAAAATAATAAAAAATGCAAACAAAGACTTATTTTAAAAAATCACACTTAGATTGTTTTATTATCCTTTGAGAAATGCTTGTTTCATTCCCTTCCCTTCTGTCCACTCTGAAATGACTCTCCGCTTTGGCTTTGCCTGAAACATAGAAGTGATGAGAAACTTTTATGGATGAACTGAAGGTACCAAACTCACACTTAAAAGGCTGTGACTTACTGGGAATCTTTGAAAACGTCCGACATGTCAAGTTTATATCACGGATTTTCTTCTCTCCACTCACTCTATGGTTTTTATTTTTTTTGGCAGTCTTCTTCCTCTGAGTTTTGTGGAGTAGATTTATAGAGATCTCACATGAGACCTCATGCAGTCTTGGTGAACACTGGGCCACTTGCGCCGGGGCTTTGTAATTGTGATTTGATTTTTGCAACTGACGGACGTTGCCTCAGTTGATCCAAGTGTACGGGAACATCATTAGTGCTTGGAAAGAAAAAAAAAAAAGAAGAAAAACAGCAGCGCGGGATCACTGAGAGCCATCGCCACAAGAGTGAGGAGGAAGTGGAAACACAGGGAAATTGGGACAGACTGGTAATGAGGCCAGCTGCAAACAGGAATGCCTCCTGATGTAATTTATGGAGCGTAGACTTTGGGGGTGTTCGGGGTTTGAGGTAACTAGCAACAAAGGAAAGGAAGCTCCACAGAGGTACCAACGTTAGATTGTCCTCAAGCTCACTCTGTTCCTTGAGGAACCATTTAACAATGGAGAAAAAAAAACAAAAAAAAAACTTCTGTGCAATTTGAGGTAGTTATTTCAGACGGCGATAAATTTAGGGTCCCAAAGGTGCAGAGGAACAGCGGAACGTACGACGACGCCCGTGGTTGCAAGTTAATTAACATAAGAGGCAGGTGGAATAATCAGAAGCAGAAAAGTTCCTTCCAGCGTCGAACTGGGTTCGTTTGCGTGGGGCTGAGGCGGAGGCTGACCCATAAAGAGATGAACGTTAACTACGGCTGGAATGAGCGGCGCGTATTAAATGTGAGGGATATTCTTCTTGGGTTGTTTTCGGTGCTTCTTATATTTTGGTTTTCAGTGGATTTTCCCCTCCCTTGTGCTTTTTTTTTTTTTTGTTCCCCACTGCTTCCACACAGTTAGTAGATCCTTCTTTTCATTTCCTTCAATTTGTGTTGTAAATTTAGCGGCTCAGTCGATGTTCCTTAAACCATTTGGCTCACTTTACTCCTCATCCACCATCTTTTTTATACATAAAAAAAAATAAAAAGCCAAACGCCTTAACACACTCGGAATAAAGTGAAACTTATTCATGTTAACTGTTTATCAGCCCTTCTGCTGATTGTGCAATATTGACACTGAGTTTCACACGGTTCTGAACAACCTCAAAAAGCTCTCAGTTGGCTCACTTTGTCCTTTCACTTGGTTCAATTTGTCCCTGAGATTGGACAAGACGAGCCGCAAGACTGCGTATTTAATTTGCTAGATGTGTTCTTATTATCGCCGCTGTTAAAATATACGGAAGAATTAGCTGATTTGCCTTTTCTTTACGGATGTGTAATTTGTTTTCACCTAAAGATTTGAGATCATTCTCTTCTACTCTCCACCTCTCCTCGAAGATGATGCTCTAGGTTTTATGCTTTTCCCAAGAAAATGTAAAAAAAAAATACCCCATATGATGTCAGAATTCCACTGCACAAAAACTGAAATGATGCTCCTGAAATCCCACGGTGGACCGGATTTTTACAACAGAATTTGCTTGTAGAACTGAGAGTAAAGGGAGTTACGAAAGCGCCTCACAAGCATACGTCACACACACACACGCACACGCACGCACACGCGCACACACGCACGCACGCACACACACACACACACATAACGCATTGAACTCTCATGGGAAGGGAGGTAGTTCCACCTCAGGGAGCTGAGAAGACCCACGCTCTGCAGAGTTGACTTGAAGCTGTGCAGCAGAGACCAGCAGCATACAGATTATCAAGCTTTTTTTTCCGTGGGTGTCTGCTTTAAAGGCCAGGTGACGGTTGCTGTGTGCTGTACGTACTTTCGGGGTTGGGGGCCAAAAGGTCGGGACGTGCCTTCCGCGGGGCTACATGAGCAGATGGTGTTTCCGGCTGCGGGGAGACCTACGTGAGCAGAGGAGAAGACGCACTGGAAGCAGCAGAGTGGGGTTGCGGGGCAGCAAGGAGACTGATAAGCAGAGCTATCTGAAATCAGTGCACAACTCAATTTCGGTTTGGAAGTTTCTATTTGGAAGGATGAGTTGTCGTGTTGACGCATGCAGAGCCGGCGCATCCGGTGACAAGTTGTGTGTGTGTGTGTGTGCGTGTGTGTGTACATTACCAAATCATATCTCCAGTTGGATTTTATATAAATTTTGTTGACACACAACAACTTAAAAATGTGCACACTGCTGGTCCGATTAAAAAAATGAATAAATGCTTTGAATAAATGCAAAGCATTTGTAATGTCATGCAAAGCAGACATGTAAGAAGCTCCTGATAAATAATTATGATGTGGATGAATCAGTAACAGTGTATAACAATGTCTCTAGAATCGCCTTTAAACTGTTTTACAGGTCGAACATTCGGGGCATCTTCCTACAAACTTCTCACAACATTTTTCTGTAATATTGGGCCATTTTGTTTCCCATTTGGCGGTACGCTTAGGGTCATTGTCCATTTTGAAAAAAAAAAAAAAAAGAAGAAAAAAAAAGACATTTGTGCTTCCCTGAGATATTGCTTGAAAATTGCAAACTGTATTATTCCCTCCAGCAGAAATACAACAGGTTCATAAAAATGACGTCGCCTTCCCTGTACTTCACAGTTTGGTAGCCCTGCAACCTTCCCCTCTTTTTCGCTGCGAGGCAGAAATGTCAGCTTTTAGGGGATGGCCAAGCCAGTCGGGTCGGTTGATTTTTCACCCAACTATTTTACTTTTAGGACTTTGGAGGAATTTCGAAACACGAAAGCCCCAGTTGGAATTTGTATCTACTACTTTCTAATTGAGAGAGTCGCGTTACTCTCCTCTTTTGTTTCGTTAAAAACGCAGAAATGAAAGAAAACGTAATCCTTGAAAGAATGTGCATTTAAAGCTTCAAGAAAAAAAAAAAAAAAAAAGCAATATTTTGTTTGTGTGAAATAGTTACAGAACTGTGAAAAGTTACATACTGGACTGGAACTTTTGTGTGCTTATGTTGTTTTCTTACAGCTTTAGTCTTTGTAAGAAGACCTATGTCTCAGAAATCATAAAATATTATATTTGTAAAAAAAAAAAAAAAAAAAAAAAAGCAGACAAATATTTTTTTTTCTTCTTTTCTGGCTTTAAGACGACTTGAGATAGAGACATAGACAGAGAAAGGTCAAATCTGGAATGAACGGCGCTTCAACGCACCAATCAGGCTGGTGAATCCCATGCAGTTTATTAAAAAAAACATAAAACTAAATAAACGTTCCAATAATTAAATCATTTGACACATTTGCCGATACAGGACGAGCAGCTCGACCCAGAGGACATCGGTACCGACAGAACCGATGTCCGACAGAACGTCTGGCGAAGGAACATTCTGAAGGAGGCGCAATCAAACACAGGTTGACTCGTCTGTCTTTTTAACTCAAGATTATCTCATTGCTTCGGAGGCCAGCGGATGATGAGTCATCCTGGCTTGTGCATTAGAGTATCCTAAAAGCAGATGCTATTAGTCACGTCATTGGCTTTCTGACAAGTATGTGGGCTTTTTTTTTACTGCTCTTTATATCACGTTTAAAAGACCAAAAAATGGTTTTTTTTGTTTGTTTGTTTGTTTGTTTGTTTGTTTTAGATGTGACTTTGATGTGGTCAAATCCCGACGATCATTTCACAGAGGTGAACTCTAGTCAGTGCAATTCTGATCAGAGAGCAGGAGACCATTCTGCTCGCTCAGAAGCAACACTCTGTTTTAGATTGTGGCTGAATCCCAAATAAATTTGTTCAACGCGAAAGTCATTGTGCCGCTACGAAACTCTCTGTACTTACAAAATAGCTCTTTCACTGCTGGCTCCTTTTTTCTGACGTATATTCTCTTGCACAATTATCGCATACGTTAAGAGTACTTTCCCACAAAGATCCTTTAATGCACGCCTGTGACTGCAATATTTTCTGGGCCAGATCCACATTTCACTCTTCTATGGTACTTTACACAGACTGTGGTTATGTGATGTTGCCGGGATGAAGCCAGTGTGGTCACTGTCACAGACTACAATACGTCAGCTAGAAAGTTGCTGCTATCACAGTAATGCACAACCAGCTACAAAAGCTCATGATACTCAGAAAACGCTTGCACTACGTAGTGCAGAGAGAAGACCATCCACGGCTTGGCCTTCTGTTCCAGAAGACAAAGCTAAGACTCCGCAAAAAAACCTTCACATTCAGCTAGAGATTTCTTACATATTCACACTCAATCATTACCCAGCGAGCAAGAACCTTTAGGAGTTTAAGTAGAAGGAGCTTTATTCATCCACAAGGATCAAGAAAGCCTAATGAGGACGAAGGAAACATGAGAGTCAACTTCTCAGGGCACAAGTAAAGAAGGGCAGCTTTTCAGGTAGAGTTCGGGGGCCAAATCTGATTGCATACATTTAGGAATGGATATGGAAATGTCACATTTGGATGTTACAACGTGACACAAGGCAAAGGTTTCCCTTCACTGTCTTCAACCCAGAAAATTGAGGGTTCTGGATTGGCAGCTGTAATCTGTTGACTTTGCCTTTGGTTGTCATTTAGTCTGGAGATAGACTACTGACAACCCAAGAACTTACAGGGAATGGAAGTATTTGCAAAGAAAAGCTGTCGGTTTTACCATCTAAAAAACAAAAAACACAATTATTCACAACTACTGCTAAACTCTGTAGACGGGGGGCAACACACTGAAGTATGAACCTGACCATGTAAATGTTTTACCAATTATCTCCTTGAATATCTTTTCTCTATCATTGATTCAACCACATATGTCAAGAAGGAGATCAATTAATTCATCGGTATTTTATTGATTTGACTTACAGAATATTTTTGCCATTTTGACACATTTTCAAATGTCTGATACCTCGACTTGCTTTCCTTTACTGATCCTGTGTTTGACGTGTGTTTTTGAATCTCGCTTTGGATTTTTAATTTCTAAAATCAGCACAAGATGTCTTTCAGGTAAAATAAGTAGCAACTGATTAAAAAAAAAATAACAATAATTTGATAGGCGTGGTCTTCAAAGCCTTTTGAGTCTTTCTTTGTCCCAGTTTGTTCAGTTACCATGGTCACAGATGTGGAGGGGGAAGAAGAAAAAGAAAAAAAAAAAGCTGTTTATTTGCTTTCAGATGCAGTGCTCCTCTTCTGCTGTGCAGCAATACAGCACATGGCTCTCTCCACTATATTAATTCCAAGCTGAACACAGATAATATATCTTCCTCCAGACACCTCCACTGTCTCTTTTCATGTTAGTTGGATGCCTTGAAATAGACCAATGATCCGTCCAGGGTATGTCGCCTGTCACCCAAAGACCAACTGGAGACAGGCATGCCCGCGAGGATAGCTGTGTGTAGACAAGGAAGTGATGAAGATCTTGCTCGCTCTTGTTTTTTATTCAGTTTTTCATTCAAGTCCTGTGAGTCAACATTTATCTCTTTGCCTCTCCGTTCCCCACAAAGCGTTCAGCTTACAAACTACCAAGCCTGTGTGACCTTTGGTAACCTAATTCCTCGTCTTAGTAGATTTATTGCCCCATATCTTTCAGAGACCACCGTCAGATCTCTTTTCTCGATCCGTTTGTGCATATTAATTTGAGGCCAATGTGCCAACACGTCGAAGGAATCAGTAGACGGATGATCGAATACTAGCGGAGCGAAATTATTCCTATTCCTGCGGTGGATGGCAGTGGTCCTGACTGAATGCGTTGCACAATCCCGACGGAGAAGAAGAATGAAACGTAATTTCTGCGAATCAGCTGCAGTTCGATTTGTCGTGGCGTGTTCTGTTTTGCAAGTACGCTCACTGTTTTAATAAAATACTTCAACCCCTTTCGAAGGCTGTGCATTTTAGTTTTCCCTCCACACGTAGCTATTTGTATGTTCATTTCTGTGGGTTATGGCAAACTGCACATGGGACTTCTCATGAATTTCTCTTCAGTAAAGAGCAGATTTGTGAAGAGTAAACCAGTAGTGATCCTTCACACAGACTCAACGTTTTTAACTTAATCCTGACTCAAACTTTTCCACAACTTCAAGCTTCACCTGTCCGCCGGGTTCCCTGGACCATGCGATCCTACCTGACGGCTCATTTTCTCAACAAACCTGCGAGGCTTTGAGGGAACAGCTGGCTTTATGCAGAGATTAAATCACACACGTTAAGACACTATTTTCTAACGAGGCGACTGTAGAAGTGTGTTGATGTTTTTTTCCACACATGAGCATCTTATGACTCATTGTTAAACAAACATTATGCTTGGCATCACGGTAGACATTAATGTAGAACATTGACATTCTCAGAAATATAGAAGAAAAATAGATGTAAATACTAATCACCTTTCTCATTGCTATTGTAAAGGTATTGCCACGTAAATGTCATTGCTGTTTTCTTTTTCAAAGCAACGCATGTCTTTTTATTCTTCGTACATACAATGAGCTAAACTGGAGGAGCGGGCATGGATTATGAAGTTAGAGATGTTTCACATCAGACTATTTTGTAATCCTTTCCGAGTCAACCTCAAATTTCTGAGAAAGGTTTGGTTGCCATTCCTTATTTAGAATCAAAAGTAGATAACACAACTAAAACGCATAATGCACAGGTTATGGTGTTGCATGTGAATTCACAAACCTCATAACATGTCACCTGTGTAATGTAATTCTCATTAATAAATGAGTGTCCCTTTATTCAGTTTTGTAAGTGTGTATGCTACGCATTTAACAAACATTTTAGCAATTCATTAGAGTCAGCGGGTGGAAAAGAAAGTAGCATTGCACGTGGAAGTCAATGTTTAACTTAGAATGAAATTCTGCACAAAATTCTACAAGATGGTTCATTTCAGATTGGACACCTGCTTGTCCTCTTTCCGTTTTCTTCTCTTTGTTTTGGATAGTCTAACCTGCGCTTCACAAAAATACATGTAAGCTGTAATGGAACCGTCACAATAACCTTTTTTTTTTTTTTTTTTTTTTTAAGTCAATCACCCTAAGAAGGTTTTCTACAAAACGTATGTATTTGTTCCCTATTGCATATGCGTTAAAGATGCAGTCGGTAACTGTTATTAAAAAAGCAAAGGTTTTATAAATCTTGAACTTGAACGCACTGTGACAGGGCTGGTGTGAGCAGCACATACACAGGAGTGAATGACAGTACTAAGACCCTCCTTCTGGCTCTGATTGGTTGCTCCTGCAGATGGCAGTAGAGCCACAGGTAGGAGGCACAGGAGACTCATTTTGTCAAAAATTATCTCTCATCTTGTACTTTCAAGATGCTGTGACAGTTGTTCAATTACCTACTGAATCTTTAATAGAAAAGCAACTCCTGACAAAAACACATTTTTAAATCAGCAACTTTAAACTTAGGTAGTTTGTTCTACTGAGTTCTTTATATTTTGCACACTGCACTGTTTGGAAATCTGATTTATGTTGTGTTTGTGCTCATTATGCAATAAAGTATGCAGCAGTGATTTACATACGTTGCATCCCATCACAGCAGGAGGTAACCTGCTTCACTCACTTCCCCCCCCCCCCTTTCATTGTGTGGGATGCATGTCGTTTGGTCCCTTTCATGTTTTCTTTTTGGCCTTGTGCTTCATCTGCGTAATGCTGCTCTGCAGCTCTTCATCTCCCTCCGCTTCCTTGTGATTATCTTTACCTTCCACGCCACCGTTACCTCCACTCTGTTGCTTTTTTTCTTCTTCTTTTCCATATAAATGACCCTAGTCTTGTATGGAGACACGTCTGTCTCCTTACAACTTAATTTCTGTAAGATTCACAACGGCTTTTTAAAAAAGAAAAAAAAAAAAATATATATATATATATAGTTAATATTTTAAACCACAAACAAGTAATTATTGTGTGTGAGCTTTTCTTTAATAATTTAATAGGAAAACCGAGCTCATGCCTTGCCTGGTAAATTAACGCTTGAGCGTAAATGACAGGATGACAGGACTTTTACGGTGTTAACATTCAGTAGAGAGCAAATGCTAAATTAGCTTTTCAGAAATATGATGTGGGACAATTGAGCAACAGTCCAGTCATTTTGCTCCTGAGACTCATTTTGACATTCTCTATGGTTCAGGAGTGGCTTAGCACACAGATTGTGTCCTGAATATGTTTGTGTGCAGTGGCCCTTGAAGCACGGACTTCAGCCGTAGTCCATGTCCTGTGAATTTTCTGCTTAGATGAAGCACTCTGTGAACAAGAAGTTGCTGAGCAAAATGACCTCTGGAGGCCGGCGACAGTGTGCCGAGTCAGCAATCTTCCCAATGATTACGGAGGCCACAGCACAATCATCAAGTCAACTTTTTTGTCATAAAAAGCCTCAGCTTAATCGTCTGATTAAATATTCATGAGGGGTTTTCACTAGCTGTTATCATCAAAATTAAGAACAGAATTGCGAAAAGGTGATCTGTTTAATCCATCTGTTACGCCTTTTTGATTCAAGCCACAGAAAAACTTGATTTTCACATTTATTAAAATTTGTGTTTTATCACATGCATTTGTTATTTTAAAAAACAATGTCTGTGTACAGGATGTGATTCACAACTGACACACACACGCAAACAACCTGCTGCTTTCAGATTTTGACATAAACCTCCTAAAAGTCAAGCCCTGCTTCCGTGCTGCAAGACAGAGATCACCCTTCTTGCCTCAGCGTGTAAACAGCCGCTGGGAAGGAGCTGAGCATTTAACTGTCAGTGTGTTTGCAAGCTCTGGCATCCCCGTTATCGGAGGTTAAGTGTCCAGATGCGCGCTGCACTCCACTCCCCATCCATGACACAGCAGGACCACTGAACACTCAATCTGTGGACTCTGCTGCAATAACGACCCCATGCCGGGGGGAGCGAGTGTGTGTCCATGAGTGAGGAGCATGTCAATAAATGTCTTTGGATGGATGGAGGTATAACAGTTAGCCTGGTATAGCCGGTTTAATGTTATAAACTTCGCAAGACCTCAATGCGTTAAACTTTCTGCTCTGCCCTCAGTTTTTTCTTCACCATCTGGTGAGAACCCGATCATGACATAGAATAGGCTGCTTCTGATCTTGGATTGACAAAAAAAACAAAAAAAAACCAGATTTTGTATGTACAAGGTGACATTTTCACTTCTATTGATAGTTGAAACTAAATGCAGATGTTGGGATCAATGAAGTTCTTAAAAGTCTTAAAAAAAACCATACATTTCAGAGCCGCATCAGTCAATTGATGATGATGATGATGATGATGATGATGATGATGATGATGATGATGATGATGATGATGATGATGACTTTATTGGTAGTCTTCAGATCAGAGGAGACTTCAAGTTACCCAATTGTTTTGAAATGAGAATTAATCATTCATTGGTTATTTTCCTCCAAGCAAAGTGCAAGTGGAGCAAAGCAGTAAAAAAAACAAAATAAAACATATTCTGTCATTCCCGGTCTATGACCATATCATGCCAAAACAAGGTGCAAATGGCTTTAAGTAAATCAGTGCTCTTGATGGAGCACTTCCTGCTGCAGTTTCAGCTATAAGAACTGGACTACGATGTCACCAGACTTTCATCAGCATTTATAATCACCAATCTGTGCTCTGAGAACTGACAGCAGTTGCACCTGAATTTATCTCTGCCCAGCTTGCAGGCAGCAGAGTTCGTTGGGGGAAACTGTCAGGCCCACAGAGTCTTTAACTCCAATCTTCGAGTGCCAATGCCCTGCAACCTTTGTCTGCAGGACATTGGCCTTGACCGTTTGCTTCGGGTGTGCTTCGACACACCTAAAGCAAATAGTCAGATCATTAGCAGGACCCTGGAGAACCTGAATCCTCACTAAAGAGTTAATTAAGCCGTTTGATTCAACTGTATTGGAACAGGGACGGGCAGGGCGCCAGCACTCGAGGACCTGGTCTAGGCGCTTGCAGGTTTGGGAACCTGATTGTTAAGAAAGACAGCAGGGGTAACTTGATCACAATAAGTTGTCTTGTTGCACCACCGTCTTAAGACACGACCAGCTGTTTTGATGCATTGTGGGACATGTCGTGTGATTGGCGTGAGCTTGAGCGCTATGCCGGAAGGTCATCCGTATTGAATAAATCCCACGGATGTGACTCAGAAATGGTTGGCCGGCTTTGAGCCTGACATGTCTCTTCTAGTAGGTCATGTCGGTCATGGAGAGTACAGAGCGGTCTTCACATCCCCAGGATCATTTTAGAACTAATCTACCATTCAGTGAATGAAATATAAAAATAGATATACTTATTCACTTTGAACAAGGCTGACCTGTAGCTATTGTTGGTCGTTAATGTGCTGTGCTCTTTTTTTTTTTTTTTTTTTAATCCTGATCATAAACCTTTAGTGGTGAGAGGTTATGAACAGGTAAGCTGCTCACTCTTTTTTAATCAACAAATGTAAGGCATTTGGCCGTATCCTGCTGAAAGTCACCTTCTGTTTTTAACAGAAAGCCAAAGCTGTTTGTCAGTCCAATACAAACAATGGATAACAAAATCATAGCTTCGAGTAGAAGACTGAAGTCTGCTGGGTTTTTTTGGGGGGGGGGTTTTTGCCCCCTTTTTATTTTTCGTGGAACTTGCGTCTTTCTGCTCTTGACGTTCTTTAGTAGAAGAGCCATTACTTAAAAATAAACCCGTGAATGAGTTTACTAAAAGCAAATGGTGAGTGGGTGGAAAGGGTTTTCAAATATGCATTCATGGCAACACACCACCGGTGGGCAAAGCTGCCTACGAGGAACCTCGCTTATCGAGCTCGCTGTGTATTTAGTGGTGGCTGTAATTCGTTTCTTGCCAGCATTAATACTCAGCAACGTAAAGGGCTTTGAAAAAGTATTTGAATGGACAGCCTATTTAAGGGACAGCGTCCCCATCATTGGTTTTAGGATTTAGAATTGTCTGTAACAGAATGCACAGCGTCCGAGAAAATCCCATTTTACGCAAAAAGCTTACAGATCACGGAGATGTTTTTGACAAACGCCAGGCAACAATCAAAATACCTTAAATTTGTGTACTCTATATATAACTGAACTCAGGTGCCTTTTTGGAGGTAATCAAGATGATGTAACAGAACCTGCGTGTATGTGGGTGTGTGTGTAAAGGTCAGATTGGTTTGATGGAACTCAAAGTGATTTCTTGTTTTTGAGGCAGAATATCCGTGAACTCTAGTTATTTTTGGAAATTTTGATTCCAAAGCAGCATCATGCAATCAAGTGGACATCAGGAGAAACCCACCTGTGTGTAGTAGATCTAGCATTAATGAGGAGAGCAAATAGAAACTCCGGGCACATGTATTAATTTCCTGGGGATCAATTAGCAGCCTGCGCTCCAACCTTTTTAACCTGCAGCTCGTCCAGAGAATAATGACGGTAAGTGAAAACCAATTAACATGTGAAGGGAGGACTTGGGCCTGAGAATTAAAATCTGATTCGTTTAGTGACACCACTTCACAAGGTAATTTGAAAGACTGAGACACAAACGCGTGAACAGATTTAAAAGTTCAAGAACATCCAACACAATTCAGTTTGTTTAATTTTCACTAAAACTACATCTGAAAAAAAAAAAAAAAAAACCCCGACAGTTACGAAGGAAGCTCTGTGATTGAATTGAATTCTCACTCATCCTGAGTCCACCATCCGCTTTAGGAGTGGAGGGTAAATGAAAAAAATTCAAAATAAAACTTATTCATTGTAAGAGGAAGAGACCTCCAGCAAAAGCAAACTCAGTGAGGACAGACAGTGGCCTCGAGAAACCGGAGACTGAGAGAACAGAGCAGAGGCAGACACACACAAAGACACTTCCAAAGGCGATGAAAACGAAAAATATTTGACATTTTTTTTCTTCCTCTTCCACTCAAGATTCTTTACTTTTGTTGTTTGCTTCCACCCATCCACATATTCATGATTACGAGTCTGCAGAGATGGCCATCAGGACTGGCCTTCCCTCCATTCAGGACCATAGGGTCTGAAAAAGCGAAGAAAAAAAAAAAAAAAGCATATTTGCACGAGTAAATCATTCAATTCTTTTTTTTTTTTCATTTCTAGCTTTACAGGAATATACATATGGATGTTATGGACAGACTGGCGACCTGTCCAGGGTGAACCCTGCCTCTCGCCCAGAACGCTCGCTGGAGATGAGCACCAGCACCTCCCGACGCCACTGGGGACAAGAGAGTAAGAAAACGGATGGATGGAAGATTTCTTCTAAAGTTTATTTGGTTATGTTTTTTTTTTCTGTACACTGTGAGAAGCCAAAGTCAAATATCTTATTTAAAAACCCAAGATAATAAAGCATGAAAATAAAAGACATCCTTGTAGTTTTTTTTTTTCTTTTTGTTTTTTTTACCAGTCACTAAAACATAAACCGTTAAATGAAACGCCTTACCCTTTATGAATTATTATAAAGATGGAAAGTGTCATAGATTAAATTATTTTCGTAACTAAAGTTGGAGCCATTCACATCAACTTAAAGCTGTTACTATTAGTGACTAATATTGCAAACATCGCTAGTAAGGAGGATATTTTTAAATTGTCACTTTACTGATTGGGAGATAATTAATTTTTTATTTAGCTCACATTTAGATTTTTTTGTGTCATTGGCGTTTAATCTTGTTAAGTCACAAAATGTATAAACACATTTTCACAGATTTTTAAAAAAACGTTTTGAATTAAACACCTGTTTGAAAGAGTCAGCAGACAGTGAAGACATGAACAATGGAGGGTTTTTTTTCTTCACTTTTACAAGCCTTGAAAGTGCTTTACATAAAATCGTTCTATTCAGTGAGTCTCATCCTCTAATCACAGACTAACAGAAAAAAAAGCTGCAAGTGGAAAAAAAAATTACTTTTTTTGCCGTCAGATCCTCACCTGTCATTCCGTTAGTCCCAGTAATCTGGCCATGAAAAGCTCTCATTTAATCAACCAATGACGGCGGATGTCTCCTGTCCTTCAGAGAATAATCTGCGCTAATATCATGCCGTCAGCCGTATTTTGTAGCTTGCTTAAACAGAGGTGTCACTGTGAAAACGGCTTGATCAGAATCACTCAAATCTCAAACTGTTCCAGTCAAACAGAACAAAAGTTGGACATTTACTATTCAGAAAGATGTGATTCGATTTTAGGGAGAATGGAAGCACAGCAACTGATGAATTCACGGGAATTCGGCTACATTTGGGATATATATATGTATATATATATATATATATATATATATATATATATATATATATGTATATATATATACTGTATAGCGCAGTTTATAGTCTCAGTATTGATGTGATGTCTGGGACGTCACTGCAGTGGTAAGTGTGACTGGAAAGTGTGTTCTATCCGTCAAGGATAGAACACACTTCTCAGCCTCTGTCGTTCCGATTGCAAAAAGGATTTGGAAAAGAGCATTTAATGTATTGTCAAGCCTTGATTTCAGGCAATGTTGGACAACAGTTTGTTTTTATTCATCTGGAAAAGATCTGCTGGAATTCCAAGTTTCTGGCTAAGATAAAGGCACAACCACACATCTAATGTTGTCTTACAGGTTTTGGCCTGGCGTTTTTAGCCATGCCATTTAAGGGCGCTTGTGTTCTTCGAGACAAGATGTCTCAATCCTGCACGAGTGACTGTAAAAATCAAGACTTTTTAGTAAGTAGGAAGGCCACATTTCTGTACAAGTTTAAACATTTGGAGAATTTCTAAATTCATTCTCATCTAAACTCTTGCCCACTAAAGTTTTATTGTAGAGATACACACGTTTCCATTTAATATCCTGTTGACGGCAGGATATTAAATGACAACTTCATTTGTGCTGTCGGACTGCATTAAATAATCCAACAGGATCAATCCAGTTAAATCAGAGCTCCAGTTCTTCTTTGACACGTTTTGGAAAGAAGATCTGCATATATTCCTTTGAATAGCGACAAACAAGTTACCTTTCAGTCGAATTTTCTCTTCGTTGTTGAAGTTTTCTATGTCATCGCTCTCTCATGTAAGCAGCTCTCCAGGACGACCGTTCTAAAACCTCTGGTTAAGTATTAAGTTATCTGCAGGACAGCTAGCTAAATGGGCTTCTTTTCTAATCTTGTTTTCCGCTCAAATTACTTTACAGTACAAGCTACATTTATTCAATCACACACACATGCACACGCACACACGCATTTGCGGAGCTTCTTTGTCTATAAACTCTCCCAGGCAGCAGAGTGCTTGCACCCCTTCACACGCCATTGAGCTGATTGAACATAAGATGGGGTTCAGCGTGTTGCCCAAGGACACTTTGGCATGTGGACCGTGGACGCTCAAAATTAAACCACTGACCTTCCAATTGGCAGACAACCACTTTATCTCTTGTCCTACATCTTCAGAACACAGCGAAGCATTTACAGGCAGCAGCGTGTGAGAAACCTAAAGGGAAGGAGATAGATAAATAAATAAAAGGTGATTGCTTAACTGGGCTAGCATCTGACTCTCAGTGCTGTGTGGTAAAGCAAAAGTGGGGAGAGGATGCAGACAAACATAGAAAAAGGAACACAAGTAAGGATCTCAGGAGGCTATATTTGAAAAGGAGCTAGCAGAGGAATGTCAGTCAAATTTAAAATATGATGTAAATGCATCAGATAAGAAAAAAAAAAAGGAAACAAACAAACCGACAGACGAGCATTCCCACCATGCCACAATCCTGACCCTCCCCCATTTTTGTTGTTTCATATCCCCGTTTTTTCCACAAGGTTTCATCGGTGTGCTCAAATCACAGAAGTGTTTTCCTCACAGGGAAAAATAAACATGCAGTCCTAACTCTGAGATTTGCTGTTCAAAAAGAATCACTACAGCAAAGTCGTAGTTGAACAAATGCAAATGCGCTTTTTTTTTTTTGTCCAAAACATATTATTGAAAAAGAAAATATGGTAACACTTTATTTGAATGTGTGTGCATAAGGCTGACATGACACTGCCACAAATATAACTTAACACCTATTATGAACATGAAGGAGTCGTCATGAATGTTTATAAATGTTCTCATGGTGTTTCATGACAATTGGTAAATTATGCCAAATTTAATGCAAAGTATCACGAAAAGTTGCATTAAAAGGCCGTTAAAATGGCCAACTTTGCATTAATTGATAAATAATGTCACTTTTAACGCAAAGTTGTACTAAATCTTACGCTATAAATTGATTGAAAGTGTCAACTTTGCTCTAGAAGTGTCATTATTTACCTGAGGACACTTCATGACAGCAGTCGTAAACATTCATTCTCATCCTTCATGTTCATAGTAGGTGTTATATCATGTTTATCACAGTATTATGTCAGTCTTACGCGCATCCTTTCAAATAAAGCATTATTTGAAAGGATGAAATAATAACCCTTGAAATTGTGTCCCATTTCAAGGTTGGCATGTTCCTCCAATTTTTGTGTTATAAGAGCGAAATGGCGGTTATTCAGATCCACCTCGAGACAGAAGAAGCACATTTCATTGTTTGTCGTCTGTAATGTGTCTAACATCGTCTCCAAGTCTTAGTCTAATTGTAATATGTCAATGAAAATATGAGCTGAGGTGTGTACCCTGAAATCTGTTTTTCCTTCCCTCCATTGTCAGTCTGTGCCGTTTTATTCTCGCTTTGATGGACACTTTGGATTCCCGAGAGGCCTGAGAAAAGTTGTCTGCTTGCAGCTGCAACATGACTGTCATTACAAGAGAAAAACAAAACTCAGACTGAATGATAATGAGATATGTCCATCTTTGAACAGGGATATTCTGAATGAATCATAATTAACTCAAATCAAATCGGTTTTTTCTCTCTCTCTCTCTCTCTCTCTATCTCTCTCTCTCTCTCTCTCTCTCTCTCTCTCATTCTTTCGTCTCTACTTCTAATCTCTCTCTCCCTCTCTTTGCCTTCCATTCTCCATCTGTTTCTGATAAGGCAAAGTCATTGAAGAAAAATAAAATCATTTGGTTGGCCTTAATGTGTTTTGATTTCTCCCATTAGCAACCCAGTCATTCGTCCTCACGTAGATGTGAGCATAATTAATGTCTTTCATCTGCATAAATTTGGTTTCTGAACCACCAGAGCTCCGAGCGGGCCGCTAAACGCTACCATATCGACGAGAAGTTGACTCTGCAATGAAAGTCAAGTCACTAAGAAACATCTAGGTGGGTGCTTTCTTACTTTCTTCAGTCTTGCACACCTACACAGACAATTTTGACTGAAATCGAAGAACTTGAAGAACCTAAAAGTACACCCCGTAAGTGATTAGCCTTGACTGACACTGTCCAACTGTTGCCCACTCAACGACTTTATTGCAATTTTGAAACACAGCCAGTGTACAACTTCACTCCTGTCTTTGAATTACACTGATCAGATGACTCACGTTGCCGATGAGAAGTGAGCCGTAACTTGGCGGGTCTGCCGTTGTTTCGGTTTTGTTCACATTCAAGGCACAGCTGCCTCTCAGAAAAGCCCTGTCTTTGTCCTCCCGATTAAGACCTACCGCAGTTGTTTTCCCACACTCTTCTGGCGGCCTCGGCGAAAGAGTCAGCGCGCATCAAGTTAAAAAAGCAGAGGCCTCGAGACACACCTGTGAGAGGAGGTTTGCGCAAAGTGTGTTGACACAGGAGGTGTTCTGTCTGACCCAGACTGACTGTGGCTTTCAGAGAGAAAGTGAGGCCGTTATTAAATTTAATGGTATACTTGATAGCAGCACCGCTGCGCTTTTTTCTACCTCACAACAAAGTCGTGTGGCCGGGCGGCACATATCTGTTGGGGAGTTGTTATGCTCCATGAGCTTTACTCTCCAAGACTGACTGTCTGTTTTGCTTTAAAACATAACTCCAATAAGCTGAAGGAAATCTATCCTTGAAATCTATCCTTGAACGACAGAATAGACGTTGGGAAACGTCCATTCTGTCCATTATCATTCTTAGATATTGAGATTTTAATTTGCTCAGTTCTGTCTATTTTCAGCTTATTTCAGAATGAGCTGTTTCAAGGCGTCTTGTCACTTTGAATCCAAATAAGCCGCTGCGGGCCACGTCCTCCAACTTAGCGTTTATATTCGCACCTGATAATGACTGCAAACAGAAGTAGCACGTCTTGCACAACCAACAAGAATGCAGCAAGTGGTTTCTGAATGGTAAGACGACAACAAAACACGTGTCTTCTCCAGCAGCCGTTGCACAAGCGCATACAGCGGTAAACCCAGCTGGCCAAACTTGGTGTTGCTAGGTGATGAGTTGGGCTCCATTGGCCTTGCTAGCTGAGGAGCAGTCCCTGCTGAATTATGATGCTACATTCTGAAAGTTTTTGTAACAACTTATTTTTCATACACCAAAAAAGATGAACTTATGACCAAAGAACAGCTGCTTGAAAGGGTGTTCTGAGCGCTTGGTCTGTTTTTAGAAGCATTACAGAACCAAGTGGAAGTAGCAAAATTTTTACATAATAGGTCCTCATTATGTTTTCAGACCTAAACATCAAGACTGAAAGCTTTTATCAAACTGTAGGATCAGGTCTGCTGATAACATTTCACTTATTCTGTCTTTTTTTTTTTTTTTTTCTCCTGGACTGATATAAAGCTAACACAAAATTCTGTTAATTTTGGCTCAGTGGTACCCGGCTGCTGCTTGCCTTTCTCAAAACTTTCAATTTCAATCAAATGTCTGTCGTGAAGTTAGTTTTTAACTGACTGGTGCAGGCCAAAACTGCGGACATGCAGGACCGTATCTCAATGTCAAATATAATTTGGTCTCAAATGACCTGGGAGATATTTGAACGGCCATCACAGCTGCTTGACTATAACTCGATTTGAAATCTGCGGAAAAAATACACAGACACAAGATAATTATTGAACTGGAGGCCTTTGCTTCTTGAGTAGTGGGCTAAGTTTCCTCAGAAGTGCTTTTTTTTTTTTTTTTTTTCTTGCGACAGGTTGCAACGACAAATTTGTTTTCTATTAACTGAGTGCTTTCAAATGCTTGTCATGAAAGGGAGTAATTATAGCATAGCTGCAATATTAATTTAAAAGTGTCATTTTTTTTTTTGTTCAATTTGGAGAATTTGACATAATTAAGCTTTTTAAACTGTTCTTGTTTAATTGGCTCCTCGCAAACCACTGCTGGTTTGAATGTTTTGCCAGGAGTCATTTTGTTTCTGAATGACGCCCGGTAACCGCCCGCCTGACTGTCACTCCTCTGGTGACGCCGCTCCTTGCGGCTTCTGGTGCCAGTTCTGGTGTCATGTTTTCAAGTAGATTAATGCTGGAGAACCTTATTGATTATTGATTGTTCTTTACGCCCAACTACACGAAGGTTCAAAAGAGCAATGTTCACCTCACCGCCAATGCCACCCACAATTTGTGCGGCGCAAGTACCGACCAACACTCATTTGCTTGGTTTTCCGTCATCCTCTGAACCTTGCAATATCGCGGGGCCTGGGAGACACGGCCACATGTATCCGAGAGTTTAAAGAGATCATCATTTTAATTGCATCATTACATGCGAGGATACACTCTCGATCATGCTGGAGTGGATCCGAACATCTGTCTGCCCCCTAGTATCTGGAATGAAGTCGGCAGAAGGAATTAGGAAACTCTTCAAACTTTTAATTGCGCGTAGGATTCTGGGCATGCAGAGTTTGCCAAGAAAAGAAGTGAACTGTAATGTCTTATTCCCAGCTTTCCCCCCTGTCACCGTGTCTTGCTCCGTCTGCACACGTATCTTTATTTGGCTTCCCTGCCTCACAGACAAAGTGAATTCTGCTCTCCAATTTGCATTTGACCCTTCAGAGTTCCCCTTGCATTTGTTGTTGATTTTTTTTTTTTTTTAAGTTAAAAATTGGCATTTTCTGACCTGCCTAATGTAAGGGAAAAGAATAATTACATGTCTTGCTTCTTTGTGCTGTGTCAGCTGACAAGTTAATTGTGCTAAAGAGGAGACACAGTTTCACTGTCCTCTCCTGATTATTTGAATAAATTGCACTCTTTTGGGGGTGGGAGGGGCATGACGCCATCAGGATGAATGTACATTGCACGTGTCAGGCTGTCAAAGCATGTGACCTTAAATGATGAAAATAGGTAATGTGATACGACGTGTTGTCTGTCATTAATCGGGGGCGAATTTATGGAAAACTCTCATAAATTGAGTGTCTTCCAAAGTCGTTGGCATTAAGCTACGATCATGAAGCATTCAGTTTCGTTTTGAACTAAATTTGTGCACCTTGTTTTTTTAAGCGGTTGGCTGTTGGGCGTTTATTCCAAAGTATGTTGGTCTTTGTCTACAACTCTAATTTCAATGTTGCAAAGCAAATTGATGCACGTTTCTTATTGTAGCAACGACTTAATAAAATTACTGATCTGACTTCAAAGACTAGAGTCCAGACTGCTTTATACTGCTTTAAATTTATTTGATAAAAAAAAGCAAAAAAAAGATAGTAGAGATGTTTGTGAATGTAGAGGAGATGCGCTGTAAAAATACGGACAATTTCAGTTTTGGATGAACAGAAGTATTGGTAAATTTGACATGAAAACCTTGTTAACAAAATTCTGACAGAAATTCCACATAATAACAGAAATTGTGCTGGAAGAAGATTAGCAGGATATTTTCAGATTTCTTTAAGGGATTTTTCTTTTTTTTTTTTTTTTTAATGTGTAGAACAATTTGGAGTTCAACATTCCCCAAGCCTGGTGTAGCATGGGAAGAGAAATAAGTGGGAAAAATATAAAAGAATTTTTTTTTTTTTCCAGAAAGATGAACTGTTTCTACTTAGGTTCTTCCCTTCCATCCTTCCATTTGTAGTGACTCTCCTCTACTGTGTCCTTTATTTTCTTCCCATCCCTTCATTCACTCCTTCGGTACATATTACCTCCCTTTATTCGGTGTGTTTACTCTTCCTTCCTTAAGTCTTTTCTCTTTTGTATGTTAATACATAAAACCTCTTAAAAGTTGAGTCTGGAAAAATCTAGAAAAAGCCCTTGGTAAAGCCTCCAGTCTGCCCTTAATAGTGACCCTGTGGATGAAAACTTGTTTTAGCTTGCAACCTGTCGGGAGCCTATACCCTCCAGACTGCTGGAGATGGGCACTAGTGACCCTGAAAAGGGCAGGTCAGGATAAAAAGAATAATAAAAAAAAATAGCTGGATTGATTTGATGACTCATTTTTTTTCATCTGGATCCAAGCAGTATTTTGTGTCGCCAAGCGGTTGAAGTGCATTCAGTGCTTGCGGATAAACAGAAATCCTCTAAAAACATGTCGTCACCAAATAGCCAGAAAAATCGAGTAAAATGTAATAAGAAGCGAGAATTTCAGTTAGTTTTCTGTGACTTTTAGTGTAATGATAAAAAGTCGACTTGTTCATTTTGATATCTTATTTCTGTAACTCTAAAGCCTGTGGCTCTTCTGAAATGTTCCTACCGGTAACAATCTGAAAAGAATGGAGGTTCTTATTTTACAAATCTGTTTTTTTTTTTTTTTTTTTTTGGCACCTCTAAATGGAGACGGTCATGATGGATCATTTCTGAAGAGACACCATGACAATCCTTTTGACACAAAGAGCGAGACTGAGTCGAAGGAGGAATAAAGGTGAGAGCTGCAATTTTGCTGGGATTTTTTTTTTTTTTTTTTTTTTATCCAAATGCAAGCTGAACAATGCATTGATTCCGTCCTTCCAGGAGAAAACCACTTTTAAAATGTTATTTTTAGAAGGAGCAGATTTACTCTGAGAAGTCACACACTGGAAGAAAGACGCCGGACGGATTCTTGATGGGTAAAAGTATTGTGGTCTAAAGGGACACGGAAAAGGAGCACTTTGAGAGAGCGAGGGAGAGAGAGACAAAGAGAGAGAGAGAGGGAAAAAAACCTCCAAAAACCTGTGTATGATATTGATCGCTCATGATTCTCTACCTCCTGCCTGGTCTGTCTGTCTTAGAGCATCACAGGGGCAATAAGCTGAGTGGAATAAATGGAGGAAAATCGCAGAATTAGGCTTTATATGCCTCTGAAACATGGCAACACTTTGAGATTGAACTCTGAGGTTTCTAGAAGTGGGAGCCACAAGTATAAAAGGTTTGATTTTCCACAAATTATGTTTCTGCTGGGATGACTTTTTGTTGCATTTTGACTGCTTTCAAGCCTTGTTCGTGTCAGACAAGGAAAAAAAAAAAAAACTCCCTGGGGTGTTTTTGTGTCTGTAAGACCATATTATCGCTCCGCCTTAACCTTTAGACAACGAGTGGATCAAAATGAATTTCTGAAGATTTCTGGTTTTCCACTGTACTGTAGGTGACAGGCTTTTTATTACTTTATCAGTCAGTGCCACACATTTAAGTTTAATAAGCATCATGCAGTAACACCGTCAACTGAAGTTTTAATGAAAATTAAAATACTATATATCTCCTTTTCAATGCACTGCATTTGAAACTAATATTTTACATTGATTGTGTAGAGTCTCTATTGAGTTACACACCATAAATCAATGTAGAATTGAGCAGGTTTGTAATATAGATAACAAGGTGGTATAATTAGGTTATTGCTAGCAATGCTTCTTCAAAACGAGACATAACCTTACAACGGGAGCCTATTATTATTTTTTTTTTGCTGAAGATAAATCTAGCAAAATTTAAATAGTCTAGACATGATAAGAAAAATGGCATGTATTTTCTGAAAGTAATTTTTCTGAGTGTTTTATACATTTCTTTGACATCTAAAATGAAATCTGTTCATTAACTATTAGTGAAGAGCAGTGCTGAAACTCAGAAATGTTGCAGATGCAGCAGTTTTACTTGTTGAGTTACGTAATCAAATACACTGTAAAATGTAATAGTATATCTTACTCGAAAAGAAAAGTGACCGTAACTCATTCCAGCTTCATTTGTTGACTATACTAACTTAAACTTAGCAAAGACAACTTTCTACTGAGGCAAGTAATTAAACTCATCAGCAGCAAGTAACCCGAACTTGGAGTTATGAGTGAGCAAGACGCATCTGCATAACCAGCAGAAAACTCGGCATCATTCGGCAGCTCTCGTTGAACGCACATGCGCAGTTGGCCACTGACGAGTGACAGAAGCACCAAACTGTCAACAATATGGCGGTTGCTGCAGCTAAGTTTTGTCACGGTAAGTTCCACTGGTTTTTAGCAAACTTATATTCATTATCTCGGCCGTATAATTCATCCGTAAGTCCAGGTTTTGAGGTTAACTTTATGTGTAATGATTTAGCGACGCCTGGGACTAATGTTAATCGAAAATATCATGTTTATTTAGTAGCAACAAGATGGAGCGGCAGAGAAAACAGCTGTCCGGGATGCAAAACAAAAAAAGGTAAAGGGATAAGGATAAAGATGTTGGCGGGATAAAAAAAAACCTTTCAGTGTGGTCGAAAGTTAGTAGGCAAGCTAACGTTAGCTTGCCTACCTATTTCATTATCATGTTGGGAACAAAATACACAACCCCACTGTGCATGCAAAGCTGTTAATTGATTATTCTTTACCACAGGAGTGATGTGTGTTTGATATGATTTTTTGGAGTACAGATATTACTGCGAAGTTTTTATGCCCCACTTAATTCTGCTCCTTATGTGACTTTGATAGCTTTAGTTTTAGTTACTGTTCTTTCACTCAGCCTGAATCAGTGCTACTGTACGTCTTACATGATGCACTGATGAAATATCCCCAATCAGAACACTTTTAGTGGTTCTCTGCTGTCTTTCGAAAGGTTTCAGTTGCAGTTCTCTAGTGTCACACCATGTGAAACCCAAATGTCATCAAGAACTAAAAAGTAAAATGAATTTCACTTAGCTAATGAAGTGCAACATGTGAAAATGTTATGAACTTTCCCTTCCAACATCATCAACGCTTATTTATCACTGACACTCTTGGGAAATGCGCTCGCTGTACTGTCATAGAAGGCTGATGATGAGTGGACTGCCATAGGTGGGACAGCTGTAAAGTGTTACGTTGATATGTAATTGTGGTGTTGCTTCTATTGTTGTTTGGACTGCGAAGACCCAGACGTGTCTCATGCCCCCATTGGGATCGGATCCTGACCATCATTCCTGAGGACAGACAGGCCTCCCCTGACTCCCTGCACCTTGAGTCTTCATGTACTGCCATCATTTTGGAAGGAAGTCTTGTCATGAATGACCTTGGAAATCTTCCACATGCCATGTGCTTGCTCTTTGGACTTATTTATGCTTTGAATTTGGAGTACACTCAACAAGTACACCTTTGACTTCATCCAAAGGGTGCTTCTCTCACTTGGACATAATCCCTAAAACCAAAAATACAATCACTCAGAAATCTTCTGATGAAATGAGTGAATGTGATGTGACATTACGGATCAACGTTGCTACCTTTACCCTTATTGGGAAAGTGATTTTTATTTCTTGTTTGATTATTTTTTGTTGGAGGGAGCCTCAAACTAAATGGTTTTATGTTAATGAGGAGAAACATTACTTCACTTCACTATTCACTTTATCGATGTTATAATAAATGTTAGGCTCTATTATTGAGAATTGAGTTTTTGTTTCACACCATTCAACAAAGACATTTAAGCAGGGATTCTCAAAGTTTTAAAGACTGAGGGCCATTTGGAGGATTTAATATTAGACTGAAGACTGCCCTAGAAAAAAAGTCGTCATTTTTTTTTGTCTAAAAAAGTATATGGAAAACTTTGTTTCCAGGTTAGTGTGTAACCACACTTGCGAACCCTGTATTTAAGGTAAACTTGTTTAATTATTAAACATTTTTTTCCATTCAAACTGTTGTCTTTTGGCTCTTTGTTTCAATAACTGAACACTTTAGGTTCATCTTACTTGAACATATCAAGGCAATCGGTTTCCTGATATTTTGCAAGTAATGTGAACGCTTAAATGTGTAAGCATAACTTATTTTTATGAGTTGACATAACTCACAAATTGAAGTAGTCATAATTGACATTCTATAGTCAACCTTACTAATGATTTTGAGTTAACAGCACTCGGGTTTACTGCCATTATCTGAGTGGTCTAAACATGGTTATTTATAGCTATAATACCTTAAAATGAATTAGCTACTTTATTTGGAGATTTTGAGGCAATCGGTTTCCTAACTTTTTTTAAGTAAAGTGAACTTTTTACATTTTACAGTGTACTATTACAAACTATTTACGCAATGTTAAATACTTTGGTTAGTTGGAAACTAACCAAAATAGACTAGACCTCAAAAAAGATTTCAATATTTATTTATGTAAAAGTGTGATGTCTGTTTTTACTTTGTTGTTGTTATTTTAACCTGACTTTGCCTTTGGACTCCGATATAAGCTTTTTTCTGCTGTTGCTAATCGGGGGGTCAGATGTTTAGAGCTGGAGCACTGTTAATGCACACATGCTAATCAACTACCTCTTTAAAATGGCTGATTGTAATATGTTTTACTCCCCTACGAATGCTTGTGCTGAAACACCTCAGAAATGCTATTGGTATTTTAGACCATGCCAATGTTCTTTGGAGATATTCTTTGTTGACCTCCTTTCAGACACATCACGTGGTCCCCCTGTGTGCATATGTGTGTGTGTGTGTGCGTGTGTGTGTGTGTTTTCTTTTTTTAACCCTGAAAAGACTTTCTCAGCATCTTTTTTATTATTATTATAAATTTTTTTTTTTTTACTGTAGGGAACCTGCCAGTTCGGTCACACCGAAACCTTCCACAGCGTGACCCAGAAAACTGGAACTGCCTAACGAATGTGCCGAGAGAGAATGACAGCGTGCGCCATCTCTTGAGTCAACGAGGCCAATTCAAAGAACGGCGTGTCGAAATTCCCCACCCGGCCGACCGTGCAACAGAGAGGGAGTGTTGGCTGGACTGGCTGTCCATCTGTCTTGTTGAAAGGAGGAATGAGTCTCATGTTTCAGGTGGGACTCTCTTTGTTGCTCTGCTGCTGCGAATCTGAAGCAGGCTAGAGTGTTGCAGGAAACTGAATTGCTTTACAAGCTCCCACTTTTCGTGAGTGTTTGATTAGAATTGGAATAATTTGGCAGAAGTTTTTTTTTTTTTTCCTTTGGATTTCTGGGGGTCTGAATTTGATCCCTTACATAGCAAACTAGCTGAATATTCGCATTCGTGCCCAAGAACTGTAGTATTAATGCCGTTTTTGTGTTGGACATCAACAACAAAAATGTCAATACTGGACTTGATAAAAGTGGTTGCTCTTATTTTCTCGTGGTTTCTGTTCATTCACAGGTTCTTGGATGCAATACATTGTTCAGTGTTCATTCAGAGGGATGTTGACAATGGTCAAAACAGTGTGTGATGAAAAGCTAACAATTATCAAAAAGAAACGGCATAGTTATACGTTATTACTTCTCTTCTAGGGGAAAACTAAATCACAACAAAGCTCTTCAGCAACATCAATAGATATTGTTTCAGCTCTCTGTGAATAACAATATCAGCTTTATTCCAACAGTCGTTCAGACACGTAAATATTAGATGTAAGGAGTGGATAAGGGCCGGGGATGTTTTGTTGGGTCTCTGAATGAGCTTCTGCTGAAACGACTTACAAAGGCTTTTGAATCCTGCTTTCATCATCACAGGCCCATTTCTATGCACACACACCAGGAAAACCCTGACATTAATCTCCTTACACTTCTGTGCTGCTTTGTTGTAACGTACGATGTATATTACCTGTGACAAAAATGCTTCTTTGTTTCCTTAAGAACAGACTGAACTGTTTCGCTCTTCGCTGGTAGTGTTCATTTCAGAGCGTACGACATGCCTTCTTCTGGGGATTTTTCTTTTTCTTGAATCCATTTTTTTCTTTTTATGAAAAAATGTTGATAAATCCCTGTAGCATTTTTGTATTTTAAAGGCATTGGGAGATTATGCACAATCACCTTATTTGAGCTTTACATCGTGTCATTCCCTGTTTCGATTGTATTTTTTTCTTCTATCACCCCATTAGCTAAGACTCCTGCCTTAGCTAATTTCTTGTCTTTTTCAGTCCGTGTTGGATGGTACTCTCTTATTTGTAAAATGCCTCAATGTTTGATTCTCCCATTTTATTGACGCATGTTTATACCTCAGACAGAGTTATGATGGAAAAAATCCAATTAAGTTGTCCGTAGCTGAGATCAACACATATAACCTAACATCTACGTTTTACCCTTTTACTGGCTGATTTCTCAATATGTATCAATGATGGATCATTCACAAATTGAATTAGCCGTGTAGGTGTGATGCTGTCTTCTGATGACTGTGATTGGTTGATGAATGAGGGATTCAAAAGAAAAAAAAACCCAAACACACCTCCAGTAATCGATTGAATTTAAATAATACAACTGGGAGAAAAGGCGTGTCTTGATAATGAAGCAACAGTATACTATACTCTATTTATGTCTCCATTATTTTGATTTGTCACAGATTCTCACCATGCTGGTCATTTTACTCATCTGTTTTGTGATGTCGCTGCTCAGTAAAGTTGTTGTTCTGGTGACACGACCTACATAAAATGCAAGTACCAAAAGGACTAGAAAACCAAACATTGACGGAGGAGCAGTGCCTGCTGCTGGCACAGCTCTATTCATTTTACAGAGTTAATCTTTGCTTCCTGTCTCTCTTTTCACCATCTCCCCTCGATTAAGGTTCACTAAAAGTCCTTCTCACTACTCCTGACAATTTGTCACATTAGGAGCTCTCTTAAAGCCTAAGGTGCTTTGTGAATAACTTTTCTTACCAAAGTAATATCCTAAAAACTTTTTGAATACCAGAAATTAAAAGAAATGTTTCTAAAATGATAATGTTGTGACTCTGTAAGCTTCTCTTGTTTCTACATTTATGTTGTTGGATGCAGGCACACTTGTAGGTGCATTGATACTGTAGAGACCAAAACTATCCATTTCAACAACAATATGCTTAAGTGGGAAATATAAAATCAGTCATCCATGTCTACTGGTTGAAGAAGGTATTTAAAGATTCTGGTTAATCAGCTGTCCTGACTGTGAGAAGTTATATTATGAAATGTATGTGGCATATGTTCCTCAAACATACTTTTACTCAAGTTGGAAAGATTTTTTTTTTTTTTTCTGGCAAGAACATTTTGTGCTTCACAAGTGAAGTGCAGAGCTTCCTGGAAAGTCCTGATATGGCTCTTCCACTGCAGCATATGTCAGTTTAGTAATCACACCCACCTTATACTTATGAGCAATCACACAGTTATCTGACACCTCATGAAAATAGTTCTGCGAAGTTGTGTCAAGAACGAGCTGTGAGAACTCCCATGCTTCACCTGCAGGAACAGAAATAGAATTTTCTCTTGCAGTCCCAGATGAGAATGCATTTGTTTTTCAGTGATTAGAGCAGATAGAGGTCTCTACAGGGGCCTGATAATGGGACAAAGTCACCATACTTTGCCAACTGACTCCTGGAGATGGGGGGGAAAAAATAAATAAATAAAAATTCCCCATGCAAACTTTTATAGTTGGATTTTGGGCAGAAATCTTAAATAAGTGTAGTTTTCCTATTGTTTTAAGCTGTGGAGTGTGCACAGAACCTGTTTAGGTAAATTAATAAAAAAATAAAATGGTGATTTACATGTGGTAATAAATGTACTTTAAATGCATTTGATCTTATTTGTCTTTTTGTAATGAATAGAATCTAGAAGTTTTTTTTTAAAAATAAATTCAACAGTTTTTTTTCAACAGTGCACCATGTTGATGTTTTTCTTTGCTTCAACTCTGTCAAGTATCTTTTTTTTTTTTTTTTCGCAATTTAATCCACTGACTTCTTCCTACGCTGCTTTGCAATAAGTGGGGTCTGTGAGAACCCGCCAGTACTTTAATTACTGCGACACGGACAATATTTCAAAACCAGACATGTCACACTTTACCCCTCCTCCAACCCCCCTTTCTGTGTTTTTTTCCCCCCCGCAAAGCGCGCGCGTTCCGTCCACCTGTGACCCTGCGCGCCTCGACGAACCGCGTAGGGTCACCCAGACTCAAGTCTTGGCAGGAGAGCTTTCAATCATCATATCGTCAATCGATGAAAAAAAAAAAAACAAAAACACAATTTTACTTCTAAGAGGACTGTTTTTTTTTTTTTTTTTTTTTTTTCAAAAAACCTTTCCTCTTTCATTAGTTTTAGTCGCCAGTTTAGATTTCCGAAGGGCCCACAGGCGCAGATGTCTCCTGGTGGCTCCGGAGGGTTTATTTACAGTTTCCATGCTCTCCCACTCAGCATGGTGTCCTGCACACTGAGCCTGACGCTCGGGATGCTTGGATACAGGGCGCGGTGGAAAGACGAAGCTGCGTCACTTTTACTGACTTTAGTCGCGGAGTAAACGGAAACCTAGCGGCGATGGATTAAAAATAAAAGCGCCCAAACCACTAATCAGAAAGGGGGCTCGGGAGGAGTTCATGACGGACTGAAGGTTGTAAGAGGGCGCGCATCATTTTTAAATTTTTTTTTATTTTTGTCGAATTATATTTTGAAGACAACTCTTCGGTAGCAAGAGGTTTTGCCCGCCCTACAAGAAGAATGGACAAAAATTATCTAAAAAAATATATAATAAAATGCTACATTTCAGCTACATTTATTATTAAAAATAATAATAATTAAAAAAATAAAAATCCTCAAACTCTTAATTTGAAGTGCTCCCCGGAAGTTTAGTTGCCACACTGTCCAGCTTGACGCTTGCACGTTCCGGTGACGCGGTGAAGTCTGGATCGGAGGCTTTTGCACCTGGACTCGAGTTTTGCCGAGTTGTGGGTTCGTCTCCAGGTGTTAGACGGAGCCCACAGCTTATCCAGTAATTACAAAACCTCCCTCCCCAGAAACAGTGTTTTTTATTTTTACTTTCGCACACCTTCCTGTGAGAGAAAACAAGACAAAAAAAAAAAAAAACCCTCTCAAAGATTTTTTTTTTTCTTTTTTTTTTTTGACGCGTCTGTGAGGACGGGATGTCCGCTGATACGTAAAGAGGACGACGCCGGATGGATGAGCGGACGGATGGATGGATGCGCTGGAATATTACTATGAACTAAATGCTCGGAGGAATCTGCTCTTGGATCTTTCTCTCTGGAGTTCTTGATTGTTTTCTTCCTGATCTGCGAAAGCCATCTCTCGTCCCGAGGATCCGATCACCTGCTATGCGTCTGGTGTGGAGGATACCTGGCGGAAGGTGTTCAGCGGGATCCAGCCTGACAGGACACAACAACTTCAGCGTCTGATAACCCAGAGCCCCGCTTCCCATTCGTTTTGCCCCATTTAAAAAAGAAAAAAAATAAAATAAAATAAAACAATCGTGTGCGTGATGCGCGTGGAATGAGGACAGATGATGGATGTAATTTGGGAGCTATTGATCATTCTTCACGCAAATGTTATTGTGTGCATATCAGGTGAGTCATGGGCGTCGCTTGCGCCTTTCTGGGCAGGTGCAATCAACATAGGCAGATATAAAAGATGTTTGATTGAGATTAACGCAAGAGTACGGGACTTTGGGGACTGATGTGTGACGGGGGGTGGGGTTGGGTGTTGAGGTGTGTGTGGATGTGGGGGAATCGACATGAATCCACTAAAAATGCGTATTGACACCTTCAGGTCGTGTTTTAGTTGGCTTACTGCATCATTCACTCTGTATGTGTGACTGTATTGTTATAAAATGAAGGTTAGATTGTCTCCAGTTTCCAGGACTGGATGCGCAGTCCTTTGACGCATGGATGACACAACGAGGCTTCAAAATGTTAGCAGTTTCAAAGAACACGTTCAGGCTTTAGGATTTTTTTTATTTTTTATTATTATTTAATTTTTTTTAACTATTCATCCTCCTGCCCCCTCTGGTAGTGATGAAACCTCGGCGCTCCAGAAACTTCTGAGACTGGAGCTTTCGTGCGCAGCGCGATCTGCGGTGTTGTGGCGCTGCAGATTGCGCCCTGCCTTAACGGTTTTCTGTGGACACGTTGACGCGTCTTTTGGTTCTTTCCTTATTCTGTAGTTTTCGTTATCGGCCTGCTGGTCGCATAAATGACTTCTAGCTTTGACTTGTGTTGGAAACTGGAACGCTGGAAATATGCGGCAGGTGTTGCATTATTTTTTTCTAAATGACGCAAATCTGGGAATTTATGGCAACTCGTGCGTAAATTCCTGTCCCTGCGTACCCCGCTTGTCAGGTGAAGGGGGGTTTTCAAATATTCATGCAGACTTTTTGTTTTGTTTCTTTTTTTTGTTATGAAGATCACAAAACACTATTTGCCTCCACCCATGTTTGGTTTTGGTTGTCTTCACTTCATCAAAATGCCTTTTTTTGAGAAGTGCTTTTGCTGTCTTCCATTGAGCCTTTTTATTTCCCCTCTCTTATTTTTTTCATTTTCTATCAACTATAAAGTTGGACTAAAATTTATGCCAAGACAATAAGTTAGCTCTCTTAGGTTATAAATATACATAAATATATAGTGGAGTTTAAATCTGATGCAGCTTTTTTAGATCAGGGGAGGAACCCTTACAAATTAAGTCTCACTATGTGTTTGGAGTATTAGATGGAAAGCCTTTCCAATGCTACATGGTCTCAAATCAAATGGTGCTTCTGTGATCTATAACAGTGACAATCATAAAACTGATGAGGAGCAATTAAAATGGGTGAGACGCTGTAAAATAGTCTCAACAGTACTTCCACAGTTAAAGCAGGTCAGTGTGATGTTTCTGTCCTCTGTCTGATGGCAGACTTGTGTTCATGAGAACCATGTCCCTGCAGAATATTTGAAAGGGATGCTGAAATCCCTTTTTCATCTCCCCTCATTATTGCTTCAATTCTTTTATGCACGTTTGAGAAATCCTATACTCTCCTGCAGCAGCCATTTGGGGGTGCCTAAACGCTTGCTCTCCCCAGCCGCCACGTTTTCCGCACATCTCCTTTTCGGAGCTGCGGTCTCCAGCTGAGCTGCTGCCTCACAGGCGCTCCTGCATGAAATCTTCCCTATTCTCCTCATCCAGACTAGCGGCAGCAGCAATTGGCACACACACCTGTTGAGTTTATCATACATACTCCTAAATGGCTGTAAACTGCTAAAGGGAGCTGAAGGTAGAGGGTGGGAAAGAGTAGGAGCTTCTTAAAGAGACAGATGGCTCAATTGAAAGGCATTGAATTGCAAAGTCAATTTCTTGTCATTTACTGGATATGTAGCCATTTTCATAACTGAAAGTAAGTCAATATGTCATAAAATGGCACTGTTTGAAAAATGGACAATGCTTCCCTTTTTTTTAGAGTTTGACAACATGCAAAAATTCTGTTAGGTTTTGTTTTGTTTAAATTTATTTTCTTTAATTAAAGAAACAAAAAAACTACATGACATTACATAAATGGACAATATCATGTATTTTTCAAGGGCAAACATTTTATATCACAATCAAGTAACTGTTATCTTCAGTTGTTGTAAAAATGCTGCATATATCAAACACGACTTAAAAACAAATTGACTTCGCAATTTGAGGCTTTGAAATTGACCTCTGTCTCTTTAAGAAGCTTCTGCTCTTTCAGACGCTCCGCCTTCAGTACGTCATAGTGCGGTAGGCATCTGTTCTTGGGAGTATTTGAACAAGAAGTAGTTTGTGTTTTAAGGTGGAGTCGAGGCGTCGCTTTGAGGGCAAGAATTTAAAATGGCCGCTATGGGAGATGTAAGAAATCCTTCCGACTTGCATGAAATGCTTTTGAATTATGCCAAAACATAATAGAAATCTCAGTTTTACATCATATCTCGCTTTTAAAGATTTTTTTATTATTATTGTGGGATGTTTAATATGATTGAAGGTCTAGCGTAACTGATTCTCATTTGAAATTTGAACAAAAGGCTCACAGCCTAACTTTCAATTATATCTGGTAAATATGGGGTTGCATGTTGGCAAGAGAGGAGGGGGAAAAAGGAAACTGTAATTCACAGCAGGTAGACATTTGCATCCATCAGCTTTTCACACCAGAACCGGCACCATTCAGGTGTGAGGAGTCCCTTGTGTGGTCAGAATCTCTCATGTCACCTCATTTGGATCTCTGCCGATGCAGAACGGGTAATCTCTGCACACCAGCTGTTGATTCAGTCAAAAGGTTACACAGACTGGAACTTGCAGATTTGCAAATGGTCATTAGACATTTCAGTAAGGTAAACCAAATTTCTGTGCGGAAAGTTTTGTGAAAATTATGAAAAAATGCAAAGTGGTGCACAGAAGCAATTCTCGAATGGCATCTTGTCTCTTATCGGGTTTGATTGAAGTTTGTCGGTTGTTGGTTCTGTCGCCTGAGTCATTGGTCATCAGTTTTGTGTGCTGGCAGCTTCTGGAAGAGAACGGCATGTCATCAGCCTGACCTCAAAGCAGAGGGAAGTTTTGTGTACACGTCCTCACATCACTTTACAAAGCTATTCCAGAAAACGTTTTTGCCTGGCAATAAATATGGTCCGTGTAAACGATTTACAGATCTCCTGCTTGGAGCTGGTTTGTATCAGATTTACCAACAGAGAAGTACATTCAGCTTTACATGTCATTCGCTTTTTAAAGTTGTGACTGTGACTTTACCATTCACTGGTGTCAAAACTTTATGACTTTCTAACTTAAAAGTCAGACTTTTTTAAATGTCTGACACATACTTACATCCTGGAGTCCATTTAAACAAACACCTTTTGATTGTGTCAGCACAGCAAGGTCTTCAAAACTCACATCTTGAAGGTCTCATTGTGTTGTCTTGAGGATAAAAAGTTCATTTGATAATGTGAATGTATCTAAAGTCATGATCAACATTTATTCAACATGTGCAAAAGTTCAGATCTACGTGGTTGTATGCATGATAGGATGTGAACACTAAGGCTAGGAAGCACCTGGCATGTTTCCTAGCCTTTTACAGTCGTGCATCGTCCGTATTTATTTGACCCAAGTTGGTTGGTGAAAGTCTTTATTTGGAACTGTAACTAATTGGAGGACTTTCTTTTTCGCAACGGTGTCTTCTTCACTGGATGGAGCTGTAGCGTCTGAGCTGTACACGGACTGAAATCCGGTTAAACCAGATTTCTTAAGATGTCTGTTATGTAGCACAGTTGAGCATGGAATCTGAACATGACTCTTATCAGCGCTAAGACTTAAATATCTGATGCAATCGAGAGCCAGAGCTTGATGCCGCTTTCACAAGGAGGAGACTTGCTTGGTGGGCTATGAAAAGATGGAGCTTCATGTGTAATTTTGAGATAAGATTAAAAGAAAGAAAGAAAGAAACATTATCATTCCTGCAATTGTTATAGAGTTGAAATGCTTAAACGTTAACAATAGAAACAAATAATTAAAATGTCCACTTAGCTGTGACAAAAGAGCTGGTGTATTAGTAAAAACAAATTACGGCTACAGATTACCGTGGCAACAATTAGAGAGGTAATGATTACATGATTACATTACACACTGAAGCCTGTGACTTCTTGCTGAGGTTGTCACGGGAGAGGCACAATACAGACGCATCTGATCAGCATGCAAAGTAACGAATGAAACCGAAAGAAATTCACAGCAATCCTGTCAAGATTAGTCAGACAGAGAAGCAGTGACTGTGTGAGGTTTGAAATGAAGTCGCATCATCCAGTCTCGCCATCATCTCTGAGTCGGAATGGTTCTGAAACTGAAGAGCCGGCAACTCATGCTCAGGTCACAAAACCAGCTCCCAATCCATGCTGTCGAGAACTGTAGTGGATGTAAATGCCTAAAACCAATCTAAATCCCGTTTTCATAGACACCAAAGAAGTGCAGTCTATTTGAAATGAAGTCGAAATAAAAGTGTAATTTGCCAAGAAGTGAAGCATGCCTTCTGCTCTCAAATTCTCCCGCACAGCCAGACCCGCCGTCGTCGTAACTTTTAAATAAGAGAAAGTAATACCGCGAGACACCAGACTTCACCACATATCAAATATTTTTGCATAGATTAAACAATTGTCACCTGAAAAGACTTTATGAATGAGCCCTAAACTTTAGTGCAATTCAAATCTGTTTGATGCTTCCAGAGTAGGTCCACAATGTTTCTGGGGATACTAGCATGAAGTGGACTTGGTGCCATCAAAACAAAAAAAACAAACTTGTTTGTGGTACAAACAAAAACTTGTGCAGTTTCTGAACACACAAATAAAAATGTAAAATATAATCATATATATTATAAATGATCTTGGTCCCCAAATGTTTGTGACTTAAAAAGGTTTCATATTCCATTGACAAGATTTTTTTATTTTTTTTTTTCCTGAAATGAACTTTTCTGGCCAAATATGTCCTTTCACTTTATACTTGAAGAGTACAGATGGATAAAGAGGTTTGTTGTCTAAATTCAGAAGACAGTTTCAATGAAAATCCAGAGTTTTCCATTGCATGCAGCTCTATTAAATACCTTCCCACTGGCATTTTGTTTTGGAGTTAAAAGCATTTACTCTTGAGAGGTCAGAGGTCAGTGGGTGAGAATGCAGGGTTTCTGTTTTCTTTATTTTTACGGCAAATGTAGATGATTTACCTGATGGAGGTCACTGACTGACCTCGTCAGTGATCTCCAGCTGTTTATGGTCTCTTGAAAGATTTTTCTCTTTTATCCTCATATTTTTTTCTGAATTTCATTTATAGTAAATATTTTTGAAGCTAAAAAGCAGTAATGCCCCCATGATCAGGTCAGTAATGGACATCAGTCATTTTTCTCTTCCCTGCCTCTCAGTTGTAATTGACTTTTTGTGTTCTGCAATATTATTTGGGGATTTTTGAGTGCACCTTAAATAACTCTGTGAAGAATCTAAATGAATGAATTAAAACATTTTATGTCCCTTTGGGATTAAAAACAAAAAAAAACTTTATTGAATTGAGTAAGTGAATCTAAAATGAAAACCCTCAAACCTCTCAGTGTAACATACAAGAGCCATGTTATTTAATGCACTTTGTTTTAAATGAAGCACCTTAATAAGGATATCGAGAGGATCCTGAATGCTTAACATTCAGGATCCTCGTAACATGGCAGTTTAAATGCATTCTGTCATTTCAAAAATTCTGAAATATAATGTTTTTTTTTAAATGGCATTGGTACATCTGCAATTACAATCACAAAATTAAGAGAATTTATGACTTGCCAAACAAGATGCCAAGTGTTGTGTACTCAACACTTATATAGACGTATGCAACGCTATAAAAATCACAGGACCCAACAAGTTACATTTTCCCTTCTCCCAAAGAACTAAGTGGGGATTATGACCGCTTGGTTTCATTCAGTGCACTTTATGGGTGACTCAGGATTGAACCTCTTAAGCTTCTGTAAATTGTAGGGTTAGTTATTAGTTGGACCATCTTCTGACATTTCTTTCCCTGCAATTTCTCGCCCCTACAAGAAATCAGGCACAAGAGCATAATTATCTTGAAAATGGAATCTTCCCGGTATTGATCGCTAATTATGAGCCAGAAATAATGGACTGACAGGCTTTGAAGTTCAAGAGACTTCATATGGCTCTCCAGATCCTCTAATGCACATAATGTTTGATAAGTACACTGTGCTGCACTTTGATAAGTAGATTGATGGCTAGTGTTCAGTCTACTAAACTCTGGTTGCTTAACTTTAGGTTTGTAACTCGTAGAAATATTTCAATTAATCCCAAAAAGTGCTTAGAATGTTCAATACATTCGATTCAGTCGTGTAATGTGAAGAAAAGTTAAGATTGGGCACTTTGGAGAGAGAACGACACTTGATTGAGATGAATAATTTGATTAAATGATTCGAAAGCGAGAGAAATCTCACAAATCCAAGTCCGAGCTTGTAGGGTAACTCTTGTGCTGTTGGCTTACCAGGCAAAATCCAAACTAATTGACAGACCAAGACTTTACAAAAATATATATTTGTGTAAGGTCTGTTTGATAAAGCCACCATCATCTATCTATCTCTGTATATTTCTGTTATCCTGCATTTATCTCAGAAACACACGACGACATGAAAAGGCAGGTCACGCCGGGCAGCTTTTGGTAACAGCACCTGAATGATGCAGCTGCTGTAACTGCATAGTCGTCCAGGCATTTGGTCTTAAACGTGTAGCGTGAAAATGAACGAAACCAAATAAAATTGAGACGTTTTTTCTCATTCCTATAACCATGGCGTTTAGTACACCTAACTTGTGGTGTGAAAGCACCATTTGATGACTTTTAAGGCCTTGATATACCTCTCAACCACCTACTTGGATCTCTCAGACAAGCATGCGCCCTGATTCATGCTCTTTTTAGTTCAGCTGAACAACTGTGTTCCACTCAGATTTTACTGCAGCCTCCTAGGAGCTTCTTTTTGTCTGTGATTTTACCCATCACTTTACCTGCCCCGTGTTAGTCACCGCACTGATTCAGAGTAATATTGTCCCTGGAAGCACATTCATTTATTTGGTCACAAAAATCTCGCCTGAATACAGATATCCACAGGAACTCCTAGCGGAGCTCAGTGGGTGGGTACAGATGACAACATTTTGAGGTCTAGTGGACTAAGAAATAGAATTTGGGCTGAAGTACTAACACTTGACAGATGCTAATAAGCCAAGTTGCATGGTATGTTTCTTTTCATGACGTAATTCAAATGTTAATTTAAAAATATATATTTTATGTTTATTTCAGAAAATATCTTCTTTCTTTTATTTGTGGCCACTAGTTGGGTGAAGCCATTTACGATCAAACAATTGCGTTTGTTCTTTGTAAATCACAATGGCAACAGACTTTACCCAGTTGGCTCAGTCCTGAAGTTGAAATAATCATGACCATCTATCGCCCTTTGCAGTGCAGACATGCAGCTTCACTTGTGCCAAAACGTCTCCAGTTCAAAGTGAATTCACTGCACATTTGAGTTCTCCCCAAAGAGACCGAGATGATCATTCCAGAATCTTCGGTTTTTCTTCAGGAGTCAACTTGGATCGACATTTTGGAACATCAGCGAGTCTCTCATGGCTGCTGATTGCAACATTTTCTGGAATATTCCCGGATAAACTTTCTGTTGCACAAATTTGGAGCAAGTTCTCAGTACCTTGTAGTACATGTAGCGCACATGTTGCAATATTACAGGCAACCCAAATTTGTATTTGGCAGTAAGGCATTTGTGCTACTTTTCTTTCAAATGCAGCATTCACTTTTGGTCTTTAAAATCCCTTTTGGTTAACTTTTCATGCTTTGCTGTTGACATAGTAATCTCACTCATCTGGGGACTGAACTATGCAGCCTGTTCCTAACTGCCTCTTTATTGTGTCTCTTGAAATGGCAACATCACCCTTTTCAGGTTATTATATTTCACCTCAAGCTACCGGGAGGATTTTCTTTGTATTACAAACAAACATCCGTGTGGTTGTGGCTAAAATCCTCCTGTTTTACAGAACCGTAGCTTCTTAATCAGAGTTTGAAAACCGCTGGCGTTCTCATCGCCTACATTTTTCACCCTCCTGTTTTTGACAGATTAGCTGGCTTTTCCAGCAGATCCTTTGATTATTCTCGCCACATCCCCATGGCTCGGAATCCTGGGAACGCCGCTGCAGCTCTGGATAGAAATGGTCGAAAAATAGATTATTCATTTCTCATTAATTCCCTCACTTTATGGGTTCCTCATTCATTTGATATTATTCCTGTAGGTCTTCCACAGGTCTCTCATGGACCAGATCAAAGTATTGGATGTTCAAAGACCCCTATTGTTTGCCTCTTGTCGCAGTTGGCTGCTCTTGCCCACTGTGATGTTAAAAGAGAAGAAGCAGGCCAAAAAAAAAAATGATGCTTCTGGTTTTATCCAATCAATCGCATTCATTCAGTAAAGCTTTTATGCACTGCCTTTTTAATATCGTAGCAATTTAACCTCCCTGCTTATTTTCTTTTCTGGCTTGTCATTTGAGGGCTGAGATATACAATGACTACAAGTATTGATTATGCCCTATTATAATTACACTCTCTTTAGGCTGTTCTTCTGATCTTATAACTTAGTATGAATATTGGCTTGCCCCTACAGCACACTCTGGCTGTTTCAGATATTCTCGAGAAACAAAAAAAAAAGGTATTGATTTTGTTTTTTTTCTTTAGTGGGCTTCAGCCTGTGAGATCTATAGACTATTTGTGTGTGCTTTTACACAGTTTATTTCTTTGATGGCAAAAGGCCAGGACTCAAATAAGACAAGATGTAGAAGGCATTCATAAACTATTACAGTATCTTTTATCCTACAGAATTCATTTCCTTCTACATGACTGGAACGGCTCTGAGTGTTTTCGACTGGCTTTCACGTGGCAGGCATCTGAGAAACCCTGCACAGAAATCTATTACATATAGGACCGACATGCATAATACAATTAAAAAAGGCTTCTTATATTGTGGGGTTATGTGGTGCGGCTGTGAACACTCACTATCTTACTCTCCCTAAACTCGCTGGGTATTTACTTTATAAACATGCAGGTTACATTTTCTGGAAGGCTGAATCTAACGGCGAATCAGCCAAAGCAGATTTCTATGTGATTAAAGGAAAAAAATGCACGCGATGTAGACCAAGGTAGTCGTCGCTATGGTTTTATAAAGCTTAACATTTTAGTATTACAGCACACTGGCAGCGGAGAAAAGCGGAAAAACAAAAACAATTTTTTTTTTTTTTTTTTTTTTTTTACCTTGCTCCACTGCGTTGCCTCACACAGCAGGGGGGCTTCCGGTTCAAACCTCATCTGACGCCTTTCTATCAGGGGTCTACTTGTTCTACCTGTGTCTGTGTGCTCCAAAGCCTGAGGGGCCAACGAGAAAGGTTAATTGGTGGTACGGTTGTTGGCTGAAGGTGTATGTGAGTGTGTGGGGGTTTAAAACACAGCAACAAGCACAGCTTAATTAACCTCAAGACCCCTGGGTAAAGATTAGCTGTCAATTTTAGTTTCATTTCCCCGAGGCCAAAAAAGAGCTGGAGCCAAGTAGTCGATCTTAATGTGATTGGCAGAAGGTATATTGTTTCCGTTTTGATAACTAATTTCTGGTTAGTGGGTGAAGGTTTGAACATTTTATGTGCACTTCATCAAAAAAAAAAAAAATGATTGAATGCATGTTTCATACTGTATTCACTGCAAAAAGATTTTAGTTTCTTGAAGAAAACGCATTTTTAACATTTTTCTTTCGAGAGCTTGATTTTTTTTCAACTTTATGAAAAGGTCTGAACGTTCTTGAAACCAGAAAAGTCAAATATACGCACTCATCTCTCGGTAGATCCAGAGATCTAAAAGATCTGGTGGTTGTGGTCCATACCTTTTTCCTAGACTTGAGACGAGGTATGAGTTCTGTAGCAATGCACCTCTTCGTAGTCATTGTCTCACTATCGTGACCTCACTTTATCCATTATTAAAACACATCCTGCTATCATTTTTAGAAAGTTCCAGCAAGGGACTTTCACACGCAATGTAATAAAGGTAATAAAATATTGACTAAGTATTCAGAGAGAAATAAAGAACTAGGACTTTTAATGGAAAGTTTGAACAGTGCATATGATTTGGAGATGAAGATGGCAAAACATAATTAGTATAAACTCTCAAAATCTATGCATTTTCTTCTATCTTTACTAAGATAAACACTTTTTTGTCAGGTTTCAGGAGGTACCATTCTGAAAGGTTCTAAAGTAGTCAGATAAAAGTTGGCAAAAACAATAGAAAAAGGCACCAAAATCTCACTTTAATACACTGAAACCCAACTCATTCAGTGACATTTAAAGCAAGGAGCACTGAATCTAATGTTTTCATTATTTTAACATTTTATTCTTTAAACAATAAACTTGAGCCACATCTATCACCATACAATAATGCAACTCCCATACAAAATAACTAAATGAATGAATGGGAAAAGCACCATCGGATGTGAACGGTGAATTTCCTCACATGGAGATGTAAATGCACATCGATCTGTGCGCAGAACAATGCATTTAAAAACTAAAGGCTGCACTGAAAAAGAATCAGCAGGTCAACTCCAAACAAGCCAGAGTTGAGGATTCTTGAGGCGAACAAGGTCTAGAAAATCACACATGAATACCTGCGCTAAAGTGGAACAATAGCATGTTTGGCTCTGATGGAAGGAGGGTGTGTTCAGAGAGCATATTGATCTGCTGGCACATGATGACGGGTGGTTTATTATTCTTCAGATTGCCCAGAGCGATCACCCTGGAGCTCCATGCTCACTCCAGAGGGAAAGGAGAAGGAGCCGTACGTTGTCTGTGCAGCTGGAGCAGCCTGACAGGTCGAGAATGTCAGAGTAATGCCTCATCCCAGCCATGGCAGCCGTGTGGAACGGCCTCGGATACATAAGGTTCACCTCGCCGTGGCTCAACGGGCAGAAATTAAGTTGTAATTTGCTGTGATTTTTATGTGAGAGGAGCTGTCCACTGCAGTCTCGTTGGTATGACGGCACTGTCTAGATATCGATGCCTCTTTGTGAATGAAAATCCTTCGATTCAGTAAATGTGAAACTTATTTGTGATGCGCAAAAGTGCCTAGAAAATGTAGCAGTTCGTGGTTCAAGACGCGATTCCTCCAGATGGAATAGACTTCTACATTCCTCACTCTCCACTACGGACAACCTGTCTCTCTAAGTCCCAGCTGAAAACTCGACAGTTCCAAGGAGCAATTCCACTTGGATTGATCAGTTCTTTTCTTTTCTCTTAGAAATACTTCTAATACTGCCATGTATTCATACAAATGTATGGATGTATATATTTGTGGGAGGCCACAGGGCTCTCCTATCAACACCTGCATCTCTATTCCACGCAAACTGAGATGTGTAAAGGAAAGGTTCGCAGCCACATGCCAGTGCATGGATTTACACATGTCTTGCAACACATTCCTATGGACCTGAGACAATTCTTGTGAACAAAACATCCCAGTCACAAGCAGTAGTTTTTAATTCATTTATTTTGTCAGTGTAACTGTTAAAGAGAATCACAGCCTACCCTTAGAGAACAACATGACCTCAGGGAAGCTTAGAAATTTTAAATATTGTGATGAAATCAGAGGCCTTTGGTGTATTGGTGACAATAACACGTGTCTACACCAGCCGGGCCATATGCCACCAAACAAGCATGTTACCAAGGACGCTTGCAATCACTCCTGACGCTATGAGTAAATGCAGCTCATGTTGCAAACCCCAGTGGCATATGGTGTCCGCACTGTGTTTCTCCTTGAATCTCTGCCCATTCCCTTCGTTGCTTCTGTCTGGTCAGTGTCGCCGTGCGTCTGCTGCCCTTCTGCTCCTTTTGATTACCAGCCAGTTAACTTTAAAAGCCAACAGCTAATGCACTGCGGCTCACTTCAGCCTGGAATTTGCTTAGAAAAGCGTGCTACCCTCTGTAAGCTTTTAAGATGTTATTTATTGATTATTGAAAATTTGCTTCTGTTTTTTTTTTTTTTATATGGTGCAGTATTTAAAATTTTTTTTTTTTGTTTTTTTTTTTTTTTTTTTTTTTTTTTAAAAGCTGTTGCCAAGACTTAAAATGAGAGGAGCGGGGCTTTCATACTGTGGAGTAAAACCAGTCCCATATGAATAAATGTATGTCTGTCACCTGTGGATTCCAAGTGCAGTTCCGCCCTCTTCCCCCTTTGAGCACTGATTTGGTCTCCACCGATACTTCAATTAGATCCACCTCATTAGCTGCTAAACGGCTTCACTATGTTTCACAGCTTGGAGCATGCTTCATCTGTAGAGAGCCTTTTAGCGGATTTAAGTGTTGTTTTACATATAAACAGCTGCCTGCTGCTAATTATGTAAATGAGAGTGGTAAGACTTTGGCGTGTTTTTTTTTTTTTTTTTTTTTTTTTTTAAGTGCTTACGTCAATAAAACGCATTTTAACTATCTTGTATTCCTCTGTGATCACTTGCTAAAGGTTTATTTGGTCAGTATGTAGTGCTGAAATTCATGATAGCCAGCACATACAACAATTTGAAATTCATTTCAGTTTTACAGGCAGTCGCAGGCTCATCCAACAATGAAGTTACAATGGTGAGGAAAGATTACCAGATGCACAACGGACAGCATTATCAGCACTCAGTGTTTGCATTAACTCTGGATGTGCAATAGGCACCATTATTGGGATTTGACAGGAATTTATGGGATGAGCAAGAGCAGACCTGGTGCTTTGAGGCTTCACATTGGGGGCTGCAGGGCACGTCTTCAGCCCAGCCAGTTCAGCACTGGCTGCTTAATTAATCGGGAATAATTACAATTATTTTGGTCAGCGTTGAAATGCAAGTTGTTTAGCCTATTACCCATTGATTTTCGACAAACAGGAAGTTAAACTTCCCCAAGCTTTTCATTGAACCTACTTACTTTTAATTCATATATTTAAATAGAATTTACATATTGTATATATTTAAATAGGTAAATGCTAATAAATCAAACAATTTATTAAATCTTTTACATGCTCATAAAAAATCATGAGGAAGAACAGAATTTTAAATAAAGCATACACTATAAAATATACTGCTTAGTACACAAAGTCCTGGATTTTTATTACATTGGGTAGGAATATGACTCACAACTCACATTTTACTGCCTTAAGCTAAGGAAAAGATTCTCTATTTAGTGTTAGGCCAATATATTTAAATTCCAGTCACTTTTAACCACAAAGGAGCATTTTATTGCTATTGCTTTTGAACCATCTTATCTCTGTTCTTCCTCTCCTTCATTTCTTTTTTTGTGTCCCATCTTCATTCTCCATCTTCTTCATCCCTTCCCTCGCCTCCTCCCTACAAACCTTTCCTGTGTTATAAAGTCAGAGCTGTGCAGAAATATCCACACCATAAAGGTATGACTTTTTCTACATATATTTTTTTAGATTGAGGACTGAGGATTCTGAAAAGCTGAGTCGGAATAATGTCAAGGTTTGACATAAAAATGGCATGGGACCCTGATTTTGATGTTTCCCAACGGCCCTTTTTTTTTTTTTTTTTTGTCATAATGACAGATCAGTTTGAGAGGAAGCTGCAGAAAGGAGGACCCAGACTCTAAAATGAGGCAGAAAAATAGAGATGCTGCTCACAGTGACAAACTTACAATTATCAAGAACTCTTAAGAAGGATCCTCTCAGTAATTTTGGCCAATTTGTGTTTTCCATTTGACTCTTTTGGCAGCATTTGTCTCTCAGGCTTTCATCAACCTTGATTTCACCCGCAGGAATTACCCTCCTTATGTGCTGAAGAATTTTTAATCAGTTCTATTTTCCTCAGGGTTAAATTTAAAATTTTTGTGGCTCATTTGTGTGTGTGTTCTTGCTTTTTTTTTTTTTTTTTTTTTTTTCTTTTAAAGAAAAATTCAGTTTTTGAAATAAATTTGTTGGCTAAAAGATTTGCACTGCACAGCCAACTTAGAAATTGGAAGTTTTAATTTCCCTAAAGCAGAAGTTTTATGTGCTGTGGTATTTTCAAATTAGCTCGTCAGTAGAGCGAGTTGGCTTTGTGTGGCTGGTAAAAAAAAAAAGTCATGTCTGAGCGATAAGTGATAGCGCAGGATGGATTGTTGTAAAATTTGGAGAGAAATGTATGGAAGTGGATTGAGAAGAGGATCGGTGTGCTGAAATAGAAAGGTTCTGTTGTTGTAATGCTGAACCATTTGTTTCCATAATTGTTATCGAGTCTTGTTGCTTAATGCATCGTGTTAAAGACATTTTCTAAATCATGTCTCATGCATTTCCTGAAGTACCAATTGATTTGGGAGCATACAGATGATCACTTATCTATGGCTGATCAGCTATATTTATCTGAAATATATTAGGTTGTAAGCTTGACCTGATGAACCATCCAGATTTAAAAGAAAGAAACATCAACATGACCATTTTGCAATGGCGATGGGCAGAGCCAACTAGAAATCGCCTGTACCAGAGGCACCTTATTACGTTTGGAATTTAAGTCTCTGCTGCAGAAGACCCGCTGCACTGGGAGCCCTTCCTTTTAGCCATCGACAACAAAGTGAGGTTCGTGCCAAGGAAAAAAAAAAAAAAACTTGATGCACTTTTCAGATAACAATCTAAGAGTATGTTCCAACAGAAGTTGGAATAAACCTCTCAGAATAAACATTAATCCACTGAGATGTCTTGTAAATTTTTTTTTTTTTACATTGGTGACGACCTCCCTCCCTTACTAAAAGATTAAGCCCATGTTGGTGAGTTTTAAACTCTACCTTAATTATTGTAATACTCTGTCTCTCAAAAGGCTTTCATTGTATTGTTGTACTGGTTCTAGGTCCCTCTACAATTTACACAGGCTCTGTGAAACTCAACTATGAGAGATCGGAAAAAAAAAAGTTGATCTTGATTTCAGTTTTGCTATTCAGATGGTTGTCAGAATTTGGTGTAAACATTAAAACATGGATCCTTCCCACCTTGTGTCAAATGTTCAGTGTTCTCAAAAGTTTGCCACAGTCACCAGAACTCGGAGTCGAGGCCTTTTTGTGGCGGAACAGGAGAACGTTCCCCCTGGATGTGGCTACCAACATATGTGACTGCAGTTGTGATGCCATCACATCAATATGGACCAGAATCTTTGACACTACGTTGAATCTTTGCCATCTCGGCATAGTTTGATTAAGGAGTTGGACATAAGACACGTACTTACGTACCCAGTGAGTGCATACGTCAAACGGTACACCTGGGGGAAAAAAATGCAACGCTGTGTTGGAAATTATAAATATACCGACACAAGCGGGCATATGGCAATGAGTACCCAGTGACCACCCAGCAGGCTGTCCCTGAGCAGCCACAGCTCTGCACGTTTTCTGCTCGGGATTCTGCAGTCTATCAGCCAGCTGGAGTGAGACGACCTCCATGCCAGCTGTAATTTACCACCGGGAGATGGGAGGGGGTGAGTGTGTACATATGTGAGTGTGAATGTTTGTTTGTGAGGGATTGATGGAACTTGCAAGGACGAGATTACCAAGTCAGCAATGAGTGGCTGAGATGGGATGCAAAATAAGGAAAGGCAAGCGAATGTGGCCGTCGGCGTCGACGCGGCAGAGTGATGCCCTGCAGGTGGAGGAAGAGGTATTTGTTTGTCGTTCTGTTTTTATATTTAAGCTACCCTCACTGTTTCGCACGGAGCCACAAGCTAATCGCCCCCAATTCCATCACACACAAACCCGTGCACATCCTAGCCCTGTCAGGGAACCCAAATCTCCAGCTGCTAATCTGATAATCCTGTGCAGATGGATGTCCTGCAGCAGGAATGGAATCCTGTGTGACGGAGATGGAGTATCTTCTGCATTAAGAGGGAGGCTGATGCTGTAATGTGTGGAGATGTTCCTACCCCCGCTTGTGAGACTAGTGTTCCTGTCAATTGATTGCATTGTCAGAACGTCCTCTGAAATAATACATACAGGGACTCGCAATTGCAAAGTTTTGACAGTGTTACAGCTTGATGTCAATAATTAACTAAATTAAAGATACTAAATTAAAGATAAGCATTGCAAAATTAATGAAGGTAGCCTTGAAGGTTTATCTGACGTTTTTGTACTTTATTCACTTTTTACCCAGTGTGTTCGCCTTTAATTGGCCGGAAAGGTTGGGATAAGTTTGCAAGTTGTCGAGACTATTGATAAATTCTAAGAAAATAATTTGAAAGTCAAAAGGAAATGGTCTAATTTCCAGGTATGTGATGAAACATCGACCCTATAACTTATTTAATGGCGCATCATTTTATCATAATTTTCAAATGTCTTTCAAATGCAGAAGGATATGTTGATTTTTGTCTCGCTGTTAAGACCATTCCATAAATATTCATCAATAGCACTTTGTGAGAACTATCAGAGCATTTTGATATCACAATTCTAGTATCTTTATTTTGTCCCCAAAGGGAAACCCAGTAATGTTAATTACACATCCTAATGAAGTAATGATCTTTGAATAATTTCTATGAGGATTAAAAAGGACGGTTGGCTCAATACTACTTAGATATATTTGTATTAACCCAGACTGAGTCAGCAGCAAATAAACCAACAAAATTATTCTTTGGTCTTAGAGGTTTTCAAAAATATCAACATTTCTCTGAATATTCCGTAAGTAGTGCTGATTTCAATTTGTTGTGTTTTCGTTGCACAGTTTCTCTTTTGACAATCTTTTCAAACATATTGGATTGTAATGGGGATAGTTTAGCTTTTCCTTGAAGTGTTTGACGGAGAGGTCAAAGGTGGCTCACATTGTAACAGTAGATGCCTCATTGAACACCTGCATGGATGAAGCAGTTTTTAATGCCCCACTGTGCCACTGGTTAGTCAGAATGCTGAGCAGACGCATAGAAATTTCTGCTTTCATAAACGAGTCTAATGCAAGAAATGTTGTTCATCAAAATTCTATTTTTAAAACCTTTACAAAGGTGCCAACTTTGCATTAGGCCCTTGAGCAAAATCTTGAAGGGGAGAGAAGTTGCAAGCATTTGCCTTTCTTGCAGGTAGATCATTACCAGGTTATGAGCAGAGCCTTAAAATACAAAAGAAAGTCATACAAAGTTTTAATAGGCGAACCAGTAAAGGTGCATTTAAATCTAAACTATTCATCTGCTGATGAAACGTTTAAGATCATTAAAAATACTTTTTATGTATTTTGTCAGCCATTCACACTGTCATGAGCCCCAGTGGTAAAAGTAAAAGGCTTTTTGTCTTTTAAAGTGCAGTAGTGATACATAGTGGGAGGCCTTACTGGCTGTCAATGCGCAGACAGTCACTTTACATGTTTTAAAAGACCCTGAGAGTACTGGGACAAAAATGTCAAGAGTTACAGCCTGTGATATTTCAACTCCAAGAAGAAAAAGTTGGATGTCCATGAAAACATGTCCAATGAAGAGCTATGCTAATGCAGACTACAATCTTAAAAGTTCACATGTCCAATGTACCTATGGGGATTGTAATAACAGTTCTAATGACACATAAAAATATATATTTTAATGTTTAAAGGTGCTATGCTTCAATTTTAAGTTTAAATCGATTTTAAGATTTGCAAAACACAAGGTTAGCTAAATTGCTTTATTTCAACTTGGTGATTATTTATGATACCATACAGATCAACTTATAGAATTAACATTAATGAAAGCTCCACTTTGTGTTTCTGTGACATATAGAACAGCTCCGGCGCCTCTGCTCTGGAGCCGGGCTGTGCGTGCAGAGATGCAGCCACTTGAAGCTGTCTTTGTCGCTGTCACGACTACAAAGGATTTTATGGCTTTAAGTTCAGGACGATCAGAGGCCAACACGCACAAAATGTCCTTTTTAAGACTCAATCAATTATTAAGGGCTGCTTTCCTATATTCTACTTTCCTGTGTACAAAGAAAAAACATTTTTTTTCGTCTTTTTGGTTGTGGAAAAAACAATGGGAAAGTTTTTTTTTTCTTCTTTTTTTTATTTTTTATAACTGCTGCAGTTTGTGAAATCTGAGCCCCAAGGAGTTTTCTTTTGTGTTTGTTTTTTTTTTTTTTTTTTTTTTTCGTTTACCCCTTTCAGGAGTGATGTTCACTCCTTTATCATGCAAAGGTCGACAGTGAATTTATTATCGCTTTGACCTGGAATAAAATTAAGCAAATGTAACACAATCACAATGAAATGACAAACCTAAGACTCAACGTGTGTGCCATCCAGGCTTTTCATTTTCAGCGAGAATCCAAAAGCGATAAAGCAGATGGTTGGCTGTTTTTTGTTTTCTTCGATATGCAGAAATGCCTCGTTTCATTCTTCAAACCTTTGGCTGAAAGCTGAAATTTTTGGAGGGCCGGAAGGGGAGTTTTCCGGTTCAAAACAAAGGAGTCACAACGAGTAAGCTAATGCCCTAAATGGGCTGGAACAGACAAAGCATCATCTCGAAAAAAAAAAACAAAAAAAACACCTATTATAAAAAAGACTTGTCTTTTAATCTTGAGGATTTACCCGGTGCCAAGGCGATCCACGTAACTTAACTATCTGGAAGCGCAGATCTCATATTATAAGATGAGCCAAAAGAAAGTTTTCAAAAACCTGGAGAATTCAGCATTAAATGACTGTCGATTTGTTTCTGGTGAGTAGCGAATTGTGCTATTTTAAGTAATTAATCTATAACAGCGATGCTATCGCTGACAACGAACTAACCCATGTTATTTCAATGAGTTTGGATCTCATGGTGAATAATTTATTAAGCTTCTGTAAACCCATGTGGGGGAATAGTCTCAGCTCACTGTGACTGTATGGCTGTGTAGGTTATATTTAATTTAGTTAGTTTTTTTTATTTATTTTATTTTTTTAGCATGAAAGTCCCACTAAATAAACATCTTTTTTTTTCTCTGTGACTCCGCACTGAACTAGCCACTAACCACATTAGCACTCTGAGGAGAACCAGGCTTGGGCATAAAAGTAATATATCTTACCTTACATATGAATGCTTGTTTTTCTAACTGTCCAATAAAACAACTGAAAGTACAATTTCAACGATGGGATCGTTACCTGTTAGAAAGTGGGTGCTGCAAACGTTGTTAGTTTGCGCAACTCCTGTTTTTAGCTGTAGATTGTTGATCCACTTCTCTTTTTTTCTGTACTTTTTTTTTTTTAATCGACTCCCTTGCGTCCAACTACCTTCGAAACACAAAGATGATGTTTATCATTCTCTCTATTGGAACTGTTGGAACAACCTAACAGGGCTCAGACTTTTTGAAGCCGCATCAACAGAAATAAACAGTCAGCATTTACTTCCGGCCCTCCAGCTGCGTTGGGTGACGTCGGTGCTATGTCATCTGAAGCCCAGCAGTGCTCAGACTGAACTGATGGTGGACTAATTTTGGACAGTGTTATCGGACAGTTCCACCATTAAGATGTTTTCCCCAAACATTTCCGAACATAATATATTTAATGCAGCACATTGTGCTAGAAATGAACTACGCAAATTATTTAAATTGACATATGTTTACAATTATACAGTCAAATAATGAGATATTCAAATGTTGCTAGAGAAAGGTATTCTTGCATAATGGGCAGACTTATACACCTCTCTGCTGGTCACATTTTCAAAATTCTATAAAATAATGAATACTAATTTATATTATTATCATATAACATTGTATGTTTTAACAGCCAGGTGACATTCCTACAGCAGCATTTTTAAATATTATGATTTTTAGATGGCAAGTTCACACTGACAGTTCAGAACCACGGACAGCAGCATCCCCAGAGGTTACTCTCAAAATGAACTGGAAGACTGCTGGTATTCAGTATGCAGGCTCTGGTCTCAGTTATGGTCTGATTAGGCACAATTAGTCACAGTGTCTGAAAATGTTGGAATGCGTTTATTTCACATCAACCTTGTGCATGTCTCTGCTGTTTGCATTGTGGGATTGAAACGTGGCAGTGCGGCAGCATCCCGGCGGGGGTCGTGATGCGTTTCAGTGAGTGTTCGGTCGGATCGATATCCAACTTTTCACAACTTGATGGATCATTAATGTAATGGATCACTCGAAAGCCAGGGTGATGCTTCCAAGACAATAACTTCTGGGTCACGTTAGCCCTATCAATCAAATATTACATTTAAATTCTACCCTTTGGCCTGTTTTAGGTTTTTTTTCCTCCCCATTTTCTGTTGTTTGATCTTAGCCTGTAACCGAATGTATGAAAATGTAGGTTTGCTTTGAGATTCCAAAACAAATGAAATTCCCAACCACTTTCTCTTTTTTCCCCTCCTCCTCCTCCTCCTTCTCTTCCTTCTTTGTGATATTCAATTTTTCATAGTAAATTGAATATCACAAATGATTTCACACCACTTGCTCTGTGTTCACATCTATTTTGGCAAAAATTAGTGCTTTTCCTTTTAAATACAAACTTTATATCAACTGTGCTTTTTTGTTTTGCTTGTTTGTTATTAGGCTTCATTTTCCATTTGCAGATACTAACTTTTTTTTTTTTTTTGTAGATATTGGAGAGCATATTGTTCCTGCGCTGATGCCTGCGCACTTTCAAGCTAAATCATTGAATGCATGTGACGACACAGCAATGGATAAATCTCCATGTGCAGCAGTAAATTTGTATCTATGGATGCTTCTGTGTGTTTCCTCCTGTTGGTTTTCAGCCTATTTATTTAATTAGCTTATGAGACTTAAGAGGTGATTAGAGTGTGAAAGTGGCCTTTAGTAAGTGATCTCCTGAACTGCCCGAGAGAAAGGAATGGCAACCCAGTTGCCATTCCTTTCTCTCCTTTTCCTCATTATCTTGTGGTTTTTACAGCTCAAAGACTATTGACACGATCACAGATGAGCTTGTGGGGTTTCCTGAATGGTCCTAGAGGATATTTTGGCTCCAGTCACAGCTGTAACACTGCTAAAACATAATGGTTGCTCATCTTCTCTCTTTGGCTGCCTAAACTGGCTGCATCTGTGAATGCATTTGTACGCTTGTATAAGGTGTACTCTCTCCGATCGGAAACTTTAGTGAAACTGGAATATTTCTGTTTAGAAATAAAGTCAACAGATTATTTGCCCTGATTTCTGATCAGAATTGGTAAAGTTCTCGCTTGCTGCCTTTTAGAACAAAAGGTGTTATATAAAAAAACAAATTACAATGACATTTTTTGATGTGGCCCGAATTTGAGCAATTATCTCTCAAACACTGAAATTATTACAATAAAATCCTAAGTTATGGGACAGAAGCGTCCTTATAATACAGTCCAACTAGAACAAGTAAGTGAATATAACCTTTACGAGATGGATTATTGTTCTTTTTTTTATTGAACACCCGATGACAGAAAATGTTGTTGTTTTTAGTTCAAAATCAATATTGTTCAAAATCCAGAAGTGGTTCTTGATTCCCATCTTTATCTGTGTCCAACCTCACTGAATTTCAACTTTTTTCCCCCCAATTAAGACCTGGCAAAAATTCAACATCGATATGTTTAAAAAAAGTGCAGAAGCTGTAATTTGCACCGAAAGCTTGTTTTGCAAAGTGTTGACGTAGTTGGGCTTAATGCGTGCGTGTAAAATTTGTGCATTTTACAGATTTTCATTTCTGAAAAAAATGTATGCTTTTCCTTTAACCTCAAACTTATTGGAAGTAAATAATTGTTCATATGTAACAAGTATATGATATATATATTGGTATTTAAATTAGTTATAAACTGTGTAATTGGTATAAGTACCAGTTATATATATATGCTATATAATAACAATAGAATTGGTTTATATTTATAAACCAATATTGGCCATATATTGGTCATAAATACAATCCCAATGAAACCCATTGAAGTGATCAAAGGTGTAGAAGTTTTTAAGACTATTACTACAGAAAGGACTTTCTAAAGTGAGCTCCCATTACAATTATAGCTTGAAATAATTCAGAAAATGTGTCTTGAAAGTGACAAGGAACTGTCTAGATTTATTTGACTGTTAGCCGTGACTAAACAAATCAATAATTCAGTAACAAGAACAAAACAAATGTTTCATAAAACAGCAAGCCATTCCTCCTGCTCACTGTAAAGAAGCTGAAAGGAAAACAATCCTCTTTTAGTCTTTACATGTGTGACTTTAAGGCCAGCAGAAGCAGCTTTTTTTTTTTTTTTTCGTTTTAAGTTTCGATTTGAAATCAGATATATTCCCACAACAAACCATTTCTCTGATGGGTAACTAATTGGATTAGGTTTTTGATGCAGTGCTCACCGGCGGTGCGCACAAACAGGCACCCGGGCGCACACCGATGTACACAGCTCAAGCAATTAAAAGGGGGGGGTACCGAAAGGAGCTCAGTGAGAGATAATTGTCTCATAAGTCAATAAGCACAGCTGTTGGCAAGGTCAGCTTTCAGTTATGGACACACATCGCTGCGCTCAGTTTTGTGTGTGTCCTCTCCAATCTGTCTTTCCTCTTTATCCTCTCCTTTCCAGTCTTCTCTCCGAGCTCGTCCTGTAAGTTGGCTGCTCCCCTGTCACTCCCCTCCATCCTCTCTTTCTGCACGGCTGGGTTTCTAGATTGCTCGTGTCCCTTGATGAATATTAATGGCGAAGTTTAGATATTACATGAAAATGAACTGTTTATTTACAATGACTCTCTCTCCTCTGGCTTCATGGGAGGTTTGGCGGGGGAGACGCACGGGAAGATGGCAGATTCCCAAGTATGGGGGAAGAAATGGGTCAGTGCTGTGCTAAACAGGATTCCTACCAGTGAGAAGCTGTGGCCAACCAAATTTGTCATGGAACTAAAGAGGAGCATTTTGTTTTTTCACCTCAAAGGCTGAAACTGTTTGAGCAGAAGAGCTGAGTGGACAATAAACACCCTCCTTACTGGTATATGCTCTCGTAGCTGAATTTTGGCTGCTCCTTCAAGGGCTATGAAGCGCAGAGATAAAATGTCTCAAATTGGTTTTCACTCAGGATAAGCACTGCGGGACAAATGACTAAACTCAAATACAACAAAACATAAGCATTAGAGGTGTGGGGAAAGCTCCAAGGTTGAATGAAGGTATAGATAAGAGGAGATTGAAAGACAAACGGGAGACAGAAAATGGGAAAAGCATGACAAGAAAAATTGAAAGTCATTGAAATGGTATGACATGTGGCACTGAAGAAGCGAGGCAAAAAGAGGATAAAAGATCAAATTAAAGGAAAAAGTTATGCAAACATGATGGCATTGAAAAAGTTGTGCCAATTTACTAAAGAGGTGAAGTGAACAAAAAAAAAAAAGCAGACGCCGAAGGCAAACAGATTCAATGCCGATATCAAGGTAAGCAAACAAATTAGACCACTGCGAACATTAGCATTAGGTCGCTGCTGGCTGTGTAGAGCAGTCTGCTTTTTTGTACAGTGGATAAAACATGTTCAAACAGTTTGTAAGTGCATAGTATCATGCAGTGAAAACTATGTGGTGGTTCGCAATATCCCAACTGTGCATCTGCAGTGCCGCATCTAAAGTGAGGAACTGGTATTAAACTTGCCATCAGAAGGTTTCTTGGCAACGGTGGCAATTTCGTTTTTAAATGCCTCAGTGTATCCCATGATTCTCTGCTTCTCCTTTTTTCCCACCATTTTCTAATCCTTCACAATCTAATATCGTCCGGATATTTTTAAAGAGATTCAGATCAGAGTGACACACATGATGCTCCAAATGTAATTTTTCAGGAAGAAGTTCTTTGTCAGGTGGATGTTAACTGCAGCATTGATGTTTTAAACACCCAGTCATGAAGGCGTAGAGGAGGAATCTCCGTCCACACGGATACCTGCTGCAGCGTCTTTATGTAGCCTACCACAGTTTGACACCTCTGCAAAAACCTAAGCTACTTTGTCCTATTTTAGAAAAAAGGCGACCCAGATCATTGTGCTATCGTGCGTAAAACGTGATTTATATATATATATATATATATATATATATATATACAATTAAGACCAGCTATTTCCATGCACTGCATTAAGAGGCATAACCTTTTATTGTCCCCTGGTCAGAACTTAAATAAGACTAAACTTTTCCTGTTTTAAATCAGTGAGGATTACCACCATTATTTAGTAAATGTAAAAAGGAAAAAAAAAAAGAAAAAAGAAAAGATGTTAGATGTTTTTTTTTTTATTTTTATTTTTTTTTAGTTTGTTATTTTTTTAAATTCAGTATTTTTCTTACGGTTAGTAAGAACTGTCATTCAAACTGTAGATTTGGGTCAGTTCTTTGGGGAATCCTTTAACAAGCTTCTCACAATATTTTTCTGGAATTTTGGCTCATTATTTCTGATGTAACTGTTACTGAACATTTTTCAACTCTGATCACGAACGCAGTGAGTATGGGATTGAGTTCAGAGCTTTGGCAGTGGTCACACCCAACTCTGACTTTGACCTTAAGCTACAGTATTTTTTGCTGTGTATTTAGGGTCAATGGGATATCTTTTAAGATATGTGAGGAATCGTTTGTGTATATTGTGAAAATAAAAATGAACCTAATACAGATTCTATTGATCTACTCTCCCAAGCCTGAGGTATATTTTAAACAGACACTAAAGCCTTGGAAAAGTGAAATCTCAACCTCCTTGGAGAAGAGTATGAAGTGTGTTTAGGAAGATGCATCTTTTTGATGGTATCGAAGGCTGCTCAAACATTCTCCATTTTCAGACCCAGACATAATGTCAATGGATGCTTTTAGCAAAGCAGTTCCATGTTGTGAGTTAATCATCTTCTTTATCAGAAGCTTACAAACTCTTCTGGATTCCCTAAATCGCTTGAAGCGATCTCTATATGTAAGTTTCTGAATTAGAAAAAAGTCACAAAATAAGAATCCTAAAAAGACATGTCATGGGGCCATTTGGCAAACGGAATTTAAGTTTTCATGTCAGACAAGTCTGTGAAGCTGAAAAAGGAGAGAGGCTGTTTAGCTTCCTTGATCAAGTGAAATATGCGGGAGCTATTTGGTTCTGCAAACATGACGTCCCTGAAAAGAAAAATAAAAGCGAATGTGCGAGGCCCAGAGTGCCCTTGAGACAGAAACGGTGGGATCCTGCAGCGCGGCGGACAGCATACAGCCGTCCCAGCGCTCTTAAACCACCTCACTGACATTTTAAGCATCGTGCATTCTCTGGGACCCTGTAAAATGAAATACAGCGATCCATCAAGACCTCCCCTTGCATCTCCGCCTTCCGCAGTATCGAGTCTGCATTTCCTTTTTATAGTTCGAAAGCATTTTCTTTTTTGCTGATGTCAGGAAGCGTGTTTCAGGCTTCAGCCAGTCATTGTGAGAAATGGGACGCGGCCTGTTCTGCCACTTTGCTCCACCATCTCCTCACAGTCCTTCTGCTGATCTGCAGGAAATGATTGTGGCTCACCTATTGACTGCATGTCCCCAAGCCACGATTACAGCAGGCCTCAGGATATTTTTGTCGAGGCTGTATGTTAAAGAATCTTAATTACCATCATGGTTTTAAATGTGTCATGGTTTTGAAAATGACTGTGGAACGTCAGGGTGATTGTCTTTTTATTGGGAGGTTGTGAGTTAGGCTCCACCTTTCTTCCGACTTGTTTTGTAAAAATTCTTGGATGAGACACTGAATCTCACATCACCGGTGTGGGAGTTGAAGTGCAAGCGTGCGTGACAGTGGCTAATTGAGACATGAGCGTAAAAGTGCTTCGAGTGGTCAGACTAGAAACTCGTTCAATAAATGGAGTCCATTTACGTGGAGGATTGTTCACATAAACAAAAAAAAAAACAAAAAAAAAAAAACAAGAGCCTGATCTTTGCTGTTTCCCTCCTGTTATTCTCAAATAACAGGAGTTATTCTACCTGTTATTAAGTACAATATGGAGACACACAATTCCAGTTACTTTTTAATTCTGCAGTCGTCATATTTGTGATTAACCCAGATTTTTTTTTTTTTTTCCCTCTCATCACTCCCCGTTGGCTTCAGTATTTTGGGAACATTTGTTTATGTCTCCCAAATTCAGGTACATCACTTTGCTTTACAGCTCACCAGAACACGGTCAACTTAGAATGGCAAACATTCAAAACAGCTCCCAAAATTAGTCACTGAATCTGAAATATTAAAAGTAACAAACCTCATAAATTACAGACTGTTATTGTCAGCTGAAATGGTTTTGAATTCTCAAAGAAAGCTTTGATTATAGTCTTAAATTGTGGAAATAATATATTTCTTTCTCGTTTGGACAGAACTAGGTTCTTAAAGAGACGGAGGTAAATTACAGGGTGTCAGATGCGGCTGTGATGGAAATTAAAATGGAAGTTTTTGATGCATGCCATCTTCATAGGTGACTGTAACTGCTACTTTAAATAATAACCTCCATTCAAATGAAAAGAAATAATGGACATTCTCATAAGCTGATTGATTTTGCGCACAACAAATGTTTTATGACCGAACTGTGCAATTGTAATCCTCTGTGTAGCCCATCTCAGCCTATACCAGGTTGTGAGTTTTTTATTTTTATTTTATTTCACTTATTTTTTTTATTTTTTTATTTAATATATCTACTGTGCTGGTACTGATTTCAAAATATAATCTAAGTAGAACAAGTACAGAGTATTGAGTGCATTTGCATATGAACCTAACTGAAAAAATATTGTTCACACTGAATCTGGATATATTTGCACTAAGATTTTTTTTATTTTTTATTTTTTTTACTTTTAATGACATACATTTTCTTTTTCCAAACACGGCCGGTAACAAGCTACTTAAAAATACAGCAGGCTATCAGGAACAGCCATTGATTGCCATCTTCATTTTCCTTGTGTTGGACTAAAACCACTAAAGTAGTCATCAGTGTCGGAATTGAACAGCCTCACACACACACTTGGTGTCTTTCGTTGTCGCTATCATTGGCACTTTCGTCTCGAGGCACATTTGCTCTTGAGATTATGCTGTCCTCTTCATCACACAGCTGTCCAGCCTTCTGAGACCTGTTGGTGAGAGCCCATATATTAGCCGCATTGCAGTGTTCATAGCGTGTGAACGAAAAAATGGATTACAGTCTGGAACTTAGGAAATGTGAAGCTTGTATATTTCTCCTTAATTGGACCACATTGCAAAGCAAAATGCATTTGTTGGGTTGAGCAGAAGAGTTCAGTATCAAAGTTTTCCCCATGTGAAAATGTACCAAATTCTCTTTTCCAAACAGCTTTTGGTAGTGCCAGTGTGATAAAGAGGCTAGAAAAAAAAATATTTTCATACAGAGATATGTAAGGTGAGAGTTTGCAACCATTTCTAATCCCGTTTCTCTACTCTTGCAGTGGGCTCAGAGCGGAGCTTAATAGAAACTACCTTCACTGCCATGGAGTGGCATCTTGCAGTCATGACCACTTCCCAGGAAATGCTTGTGGGATGTGTGTGGGTGTTGCAGATTGAACAACACAACTGACTTGTGACATGCTGTTTGAGGAATGTGATGCAATGCGATGAAACAGTGTGTGACCAAGCTGGTGACCGGCCTGAGAAAGAGGTGCCAGGCTGTTGTGGTTTTATTTGGTTTTGGGTGCAAGTCATGGTCATCTTTGCTGCTCTTTCCAAACATCCGTTGTTCTCATGAATGGGGGTTATATTTGGAAGGGAAATAAAAATGATTTACAAAAATAATATAGCTACCAAATATAAGGTCCCTTACCTTTTTAGCCGAGTGTTGGGCGTGGTGGAGGATTTGAGACGTGTTGGATGTACTTCCCTTTTGTAGGTTCTGAGAAGCTTATTAGCCTTTGCGGCATCATAAATTCTCTGAAATAAAAACTTAGTTTTCATTTGTTTTTTTTACAGAAGAATGACCCAAAAATGAGGCTTAATTACCAATTAACTATATAGAAAATGTGTGGTTTGAGCAGAAGAAAAAAATAACACATTAGAGAGGCAAAAGAAGGGTAAAAGTCGTCCTTCTGTGTGCTTTAGCTTTCTAAAATGTTACAGGAAAAGACTGTTTAAACAAGCAAATGTTTATATGGTCATGTGGTATACATGATTTTAATAATGATTCTCCCCACCCCCTCACTAATTTATGTTACTCATATTAAAGATGTTTTATTTTCTGAACATCTTCGCCAAAGATGGCAATAGAGTAAAGTGCAGTTCCTAAATATAGATTGGGCTCGAGTGGGCATAAATCCTGACTTTTATTTTCCACAAACAAGCCACTGCAGTAAAGTGAGGTATATCCCAGAAGAGTGCATCCAACAGAAACCTTCTAGCTAAATTTCATGAATGATGTTGTGTTTTGAAATGTCTTTGTTGTGGCCCGGCAGTCTTGTCCTGGAAGCAACCAGTTCATTATCGGGTTGGGGAAATGTCTTTCCAGGCCTCGAAGGAGTTGTTCCGTTTGTTGTGGGAGGAACTGCGGATAATTCTGAGTAAAGACAAAAAAAAAACAAAAAAACTAAAACATTTTAGAACCCTAGACATTTAGTCGGTGAAGATTTAGTTTAAATGCGAACTCCTGCTTGCCAGTTTTGTGGCTGCGCTGGTTGTTTAGAAAGCCTTTCTGGACTTGGCCCAGCCAGTTCACTCATTTGAAATTGAACCTGCCATCCAGCTCTGGCGCAGTGAGGCTGTTGTACAGGGATAGCAAAAAAAAAAAAGAAAAAAAAAAAAAGATGAGGGTTGTTTGGTCACCTCAACCTCCATTATAGCCAAGCAAGCAGGGCAACCTCTGGACTGTGATTAAACTTTGCTTTTGCCTGTATGGGAAATGAACTGGAAGAGGTGTAAAACGCAACATCCCAAAGTATTGCGGTCAAACCTCGGCCTTTTTGTACTTGGACCTTAATGTCGTCACCTCAATTATACTGCACCACCCAGCTCTAATCCAAGACTTTCTTTTGGGGCTCACAACATTACAGAATGCATTTCCATAATGCCGTGAAAGACTCTGCACCAAGAGACAGTCTCTTAAGAGCGCTAAGCTGGTTTGATGTAAGAGCTTGTATTCTCCACAAAAGAACTCTGCCAAAGTCCTAAGCCATGTCTGAAGCTCTGTTTGCTGAGGTCTTCTTCCGAGAGGGTTGGTGTGTCTGAAATTGTTTCATTTATTTATTTATTTTTTCTTCAGAACGAGATTCGGATGTCTGTGAAACCTTTAGGACATGGTTTTTGCTTCGCACTCTGAGTTTTACACATGAAAGGTTGATGTCCTTGCTTCTGTCTTCTCTTTACCTCACAGCTCAACCAAACCTACCGAAAATTCATGAAGGATGGTGGGCGTACAAGGAAGTGGTGCAAGGGAGCTTTGTTCCAGGTAAGCCTCAAACAGCATGCTGCGCTTTGATGTGTGGAGCCTTTCCCACTGAACACCGTTCCACCCCACCTGTCCTCCCCACCCCCCACCCCCCCGTCTGCATACACTCCAAACACAGCGTGCTTGATCTTGAAGTTGCCACTTATTACATATTTAAGATAGCATCGAGCCACCTTGCCGTTGGCAAGAGTTATATTTTCTTATTCTGACAAGACCTCTTTGTCCTTCCCACACAGTTGACGCGTTTTCATATGATTGACTGACAGCTTTTCCCCTTACCTCCAACCTTTTCCATCTTGTGTGTGCATGCGTGCGTGCTTGTGCGTGTGTGTGTGTGTGTGAGGATAATGTTTTCCTAAGATTTTTCTTTTTTTTTTTTTTTTTTTTTTTTCTTGAACTGAGAGGCTCTTGATAAAGCCTGCAGTTACATGCAAATTTGTGTGTGCAAGGCAATTTATCTCCTTGTGAGAAGCAAATCGGAAATATTTAAGATTTTACTGTCAGAAAAATATAGTATTAGCGTTTCTTTCAATTCAAGAGCTGCAGATTACACACAGTGTGGGGTGCCAGGGAATCGTTGTACCTAAATACCATATTCTGTTACACAAATGGTCCCTTTTGTGTTTTCCTGCCCAGCCACCCAAAAGTGGGAAAACAATATTGTTGTCTGACAAATACCAAAAAGCCAGATTTAAAAAACAAAACAAAACAAACAGATTTAATGAAATTCATTAATTTTATTTTAATGTAATATCTGTGGGAAATGTACTTTTCTGCACTGCTGCCTCTTTAACACCACCCAGCACTCTTGCTTTTATAACAAAAAACAAACTTTGAAGTTGAGGCAAACTGTTTTAATGAATTTATTTTTACCTTAAATTTGAACCAGACTCATTTTTACTGTGAAAGTGAAGGCTCACTCTCGCTAAGTAATACATTTTTGGATCTACCAGTTAAAGGACTTCTGTTTGATTCTATCAATGTTCACTCGCTGGGTCAATACAATATCAATGCTGTTATGTCTGTGGTTGACACAAAACGTCATAAGATTGTATGCCGGGTATGTAGACAAGGGCTGCAAAAAGAGAATTGGCTGCAGCAGCAGATTACTTGAAACAGGCCGCAATCTGTACAGGTTCACCAAAACTGCAAACAAGCTGATTGGGAAATGTTTCCCGATATTCATCTCGATTCGAGTTGCAACCTTGAAACGTTCATCAGCGTTTGACTTGAACATGAAAGCGCGTTGCCTTTTATAACTTCAAAACCTTCGTTATGATTCCTCTTTTACCCGTTGCAAGGTAGACTAGGTAGAGTTCTTGGAGATAAGATCACAAACGCATGGTCAGATATTTTCCTTCGGGATTTTCTGGGAGAGATTAACGTATTAAGTCAGTGTTGTGTCTTCTCAAAAGGAGACCTCAGCCCCAAACTATGCATTTCACATATGGCCATGTTGGTCTTCGTAGCTTATTTCACACAATCAATCAAATCATTGTTTAAAGACTGCTGCTAAATCCCACTACAGTGGTCAAGTCTGAAAGTGCTTCCACCTTAGCTGACGACTAACCTTGTTGTGTTCAAGGCAGAGGTTATAGGATCAAGGCCCCAGGAAGCTGAAGCACAAATAAAGTTTAACATTTGTTGTAGGGTTGGGAGCACAAAGTGGGTAAAGACAGCTTTTACTGCTCCTTTTATACCACAACCATGTCTTTCAGCAGTTCCCCTTGACAAACTTACTGGCCTAACTGCGGCACAACAGCGAACGCTGTGAAAACATTATTTGAGATTCTCCAGCGGCCCTTGCAGAGAATTCCCAGCCCTAGTTACCTTGTTCTGCACCCAGCAGGATTTCACATTCGGGATATGAAAGAGAAAGAGAGAGAGAGAGAGAGAGCGGGAGAGGGAGAGAGAGAGATAGACAGGCCTTTTAGCTCCAAATGGAGTCTAATTTGCTGGCACAGAGAGGGATAATATTGATGGAAAATATTCCTATTGAACCTCGTCTGCTTGGACAGTGACTTGTGATAAAAGAATTCTCTGTGAAGTGGGATTTCATGTTGGATGTGCGCACTGGGACATATCAAAGGAATGAAAATACTCTTTAAAGCTGCAATCTGAAAGAATTAGTTTTATGACTATTCCTCCTCCACTCATACCTGAAACGTCCCAGAGAGAGAGGGAGAGCATCATTGCATTCGTTCGTGGAAACGCTAGCGCCATCTAGTTTCTGAATACTTTATGAAAGATTTTGCGGGCGTAACAGCTGCAACGCCTCTCCTCCGTTTGACTGGCAGTTGGAAAACTCTATAGGAATCAAAACGGAAAATAATTTTTTCCTCCGTCTCCAGAAGAAAGAGAGACAGTCATTGTACAGAGATGGGACCCTGTGCCATCTCTGATCCTTTCTTTATCCGTTAATGGCTCATATGGCATCTCCGGCGAGTCTCTCCGAGGAGACTGAGAGCTGCAGCTTTTCATATTGGAACATTTGCACCCTGGCATTAGCAAATCAGATGAAATCACGTTCTCTGACTTGTGTCATCAAAGATGACCTTTGCTTATCCTTTTTGAGCACTCTCAATTAGCTTTAAATTTGCTAAAGGTCACACGGCTCCAAGCGCTTCCTCCACTCTCTCACCTTTTGTCTTAATGTTTAACTTCTTAAATCAGGGTTAAAAAGCTCCCCAACCTCAGTGTTGTGCTTCCTCCTGGAGCTTCAATCAGGCTCAGTGATTCAACCATTTATTCACCTTCTGTGTCCCCAAGTAGTGCTTTTTTTTTTTTTTTTAAGTTCACGAGTTGAAGCATACGGAGTATTTGTGCTCTTTTTAATTTGTGCATTCATTAGTTTGTGTCTCATGTATTATTTTATAATTCAGCGGAGCTCTAATTAGCATATCTTTGCGAAAACACAGGAGTTTATCTCATTAAATTCTCCTCCAACTTCAAACTTTAAAACCTCCTGTGCCTTAAAAGTCTATTTGAGCTTATTAGAATGTCAAAGGCGCAAAAATAGCAGAAGTTAAGGCCGGCATTCAGTGCGATTAATCTCCTGTTTCATTATACTATCATTCTTTTTCAGTTTTTCTGAAAGCACTGTTGCCTTAACACGAGAAATTAAATTTGCACATGGTTGCCGGAGTTTTCTCTACTGCCCTTTCACGCCACTGTTCAAAATCACAAGAGACGGACAAAGTGTTGGTCAGCCTTCCTGATTCATTGGATTTCGGTTTTGCCTGTCACTTTCATGGTGTGAGGGAGATAAAATCCAGCACACAGGCATGAAGACTGCCTGCACAAACGTGAAAGGAAGAGTGGGTGTCCAAAACGTTTTGAAAGACGATACTGCACCGATAGGATTGCAGTCCGTTCATGAAACTTCCTCTCAGTGGCATAACGAATGCGGAAGCAGTTAAGAACAACAGCATCTCAGTCATGTTTCCATCCCTGTGTGGAACAGCAAATGCTGAGGCACACAGTGAGGCAAGGTTGCCACGTTTTTGACTCAGCACCTGGGAACGGCAAACGGCCCATAAGGATGGAAATGAGTGAAATTTGTTGTGGAGGAACTCGGCATCCCTGCACACAACCCTGACTTTGACCTGACGGAAGAATGTCAAATATTCTTATGGTAAGTGGGCCGCACTTTATAACACTTTATTAACTCCAGAGGACTCTAAAGCACTTCACACGACAGTCATTCAGCCATTCATGCACACGTTCACACGGTGATGGTGGTGAGCTGCATTGTAGCCACGCACTCCCAAACACTGAACTTTATTTCCCATGAAGTTGCATTTGCTGTTGCTGCAACTGCCTTTTTGCTGGATTTAATCGGATATATTAAGGTTGTTGGTGGTGTTAGTTTAACCTGAAGTTTCACTTTGCGATGGACTTTTTCTTTTCTTCAAATTTGTGATGTTCCTCATGCAAATGAGATTTATTTTCAGTGCGCCTGTGGGCGCTTTACGCCGAGCGAAGCCACTTTTTCTTCAAGGCATTGTGCTATTACAATTTTGAAAGGCTACTGCAGGAGAATTAGCTGTTTTTTTTTTTTGTTTGTTTGTTTTTTGTGGCGTTTGACTGTTTTGTACAGCATTTCAGTGTAAACACACTGGTAAGTTCAGATGTTCGTATCCCGTGAATAAAAAGGCCGATCAGAATGTTTCGTTTTCGCCCTTCAGCAACATAAGGTGAAATGGTACATATGAATGTTGAGGTGACACTTTGAAAACTGTCACAGAACATGAACACACAAGACGACTTCAAAAGGAAGTAAGTGTTGTTCATGTGTCAGACGTGATGCATTCAGACAGAGTACTGATGCTCTGATGTTCCTCTATACCCAATAGGCAACCAAGATAAAAAAAAAACACAACAATTTCAAGTAAAAAATATCTATAGCTTTTCAAATTTTAGAAAAATGTAATTTTAAATCATTCTCCTGAGCATTCTCTTTGGAAATACGCGCACACTGCAACCATGTGCGGCGCTACCGTCGTGTCAGTCACTCTCCAGATTATGATGGGAAATTGTTGCACTTTAAGTCTTAACGAAGCATGGAGGAGTGCTCTTGATCTTATAAGTGTGAGCAGCCGATCTAATTATCAGGGCTTATCGTTCATCTCTGCATCTGATTTGTTTTTAAAGGCATCAGTGCATTTTTATCACGGCTCCTCATTTGAATTCCGTTTAATCTGCCGTTTTCCGACCCGGGATTTCTTGTTTGATGTCCACTTTTGTACCAGCAAACGAGCTGCGGCGGTGTTTCCTGCAGGCTTGTGAGCTGATTAAAAAACATTTTTCACATCCCACTGAGACAATAACCAACCACCAATTACAAAATTCCAGCTGTAGAGTCAAAAAATCTGGGTTGTAAAAAGAAAAGAGTGAAAAAACCCCCCCAAAAAAACAATCCCGTCAAGTGTTTGTCTTGTTCTCTTTTTACTTATCCGGCTAAACTCCTTTTATCAATCAATGGAAGATGCTAATTGGCCAGTACTTTGTATATGTCTAGGAGGTAACAAGATAGTCTTCAGGTGGCAATCAGTGATCGAAGACCAATTAAGGAAGCAGAGAAAACACCAGCAGGGCGAAACTCCATTTGTCGCTGGCAAATCTGTGCGATGAAAAAGGATATCCATTAGCTGCTGTCTATTGCCGGTGTGTTTTGAAGCCGGCCTCTGCTGCGCAAGTAAAATATCCAACTTTGAAATTTGCAGAAGCCACTATGCTGCAGACAGGTCTGATGAGAAAAGGCCTCTCACTGGTGAGGTGAGTGCCTTTAGAGTGCACAGGGCTGCTTTCTGACAGCTGGTATTGCACACTAGAGACGTTTTTAAGAGCAGTCGACATCTAGCAAAACAGATATGCCCCCAGTGGAAATCCTGCCACCTATCATAGTAAAATAGTAGTTTCGCCACTGAAACACTCCCCGTGATATGTTTTTTTTCAATTTGGGACACAGATGTACCTTCCCCAACTGTTAGTGTTGAGGTATCAGCAAATGGGAAGGATGAAACACTGAATCCGTTCAGCTTTACTTTAAGTGTAAATTGTCAAAGCCCTTGGAGGCTCACGGGTTCTTTGAGAGTGAGCAGCTTACTCCGGCACCACGGCTGATATTTTCTGTTGTCCAAAAAAAAAAAAAGTAAAAGAATTAAATCTACAAATTCATGTCCTCTAATAGCTTTTTTCCAGTTTGCCAGAAGCAATACTCATAATAATTCTTATTTTTCGTCCACAGGATAAGAACCATTACTCTTCCAAATCATACAGAATAATCAGACTAAGGCAAACTTTCATTTCCTGTTGCTCCCCATTGGAGTAATCAAAGAATTGGACATTTTAGTATAATTGCTTGTATGAAAAAAAATATATATTTACAAATTGGTAGCATCAACTTGTGGAAATGAGTAATGATGTTGTGCAAAATGTGCTTTCATAGCTGGCAATAAATCATCAGGGCACAACTTTCTTTTCAACGCGAAATAGAAAATTACATCTAAAAGTAGCCAAATGCAAAACGAGCGTATTCAAAACTCAACTCGCATGAAGACACACGTGTTTGGTCACTGTTAATGGATACATGACAGCTTAATACTGATTTGAATTATCTATGCCCACTATTCTTGTTGGCAACAGGGAAGTTGGAGCACATAAATATACTGAAAGACTTAACCAGCATCCATTTTTTCAGAACAAGCAAACTCCAGGCAGAAAGACCCCCGGATCGTTTTGGTGCAGGACAACAGTGTCAAGTATACAGCTACGATGTTGAACTGTATTTAGGAGATGTACAGAAAAAATCTAAATAATTCAAAATGGTCAGAGAAGGCTTAGACACCTGGGGGGGTCAACAAAAATAGTTAGAAATTGTTATTTATTTTTATGTAGTACACTTTAGAAGTCACTGTCCACTGCTACTAAAGACTCAAAATTTTGTTTATAAGCAAAATCCAGTATGGTTTCGAACTTATAAGAGGAAGTAATAGAGCGAAATACGAAATGGAGAGGAAATGTATCCAGCAACATGACATACAGAAAAATGGTTGAGCAGTTTGCACTTTGCAGTAGGGCAATATCTCTACCGGAATGGCAGCTCTGTTTCAGAAGTCCTGCATGTGACAGTCTTTGGAGCTTGATGGACAGCCCTCTCGTCTCAACGCAACGGTCTTGTGTGAGCAGCAGTCGCTGTAGCGGTTTGTCCTCTTCTGTATAAGTGTGTGTCTGACACGCCGCTCGTTCTCATTCCGAGAGGTTTTGAGGCGAAAAGCCTGCTTGCTGTCAGAAATGCCCCAAAGAAGTCACACACGGAAAATAATACAGTTTCAGCAGAGCGCAGAGAAACATGGTGTGCCGATATCCAAGCATCATATTAGCATCTTTGCAAAAGCTTCTGTCAATTACCACTGCCATATTTGGGGGGGGGGGGGGGAGAAAAATCCCATTCGTACACACACTAGGGGCCCTGTAGCCACACAAAGGTTCTTACTCAGACGCACACCAACATGCTCTCAGCGACAGCTGTTAGAATTAAGTGGCGGTGTGATGGATAGGGTTCAGACAGGAAGGCTCTCATAACCTCCCCTTTATTTACCCTCCAATGACTTAGAGGAGGGAGAGAGAGAAAGAGAGAGAGAGAGAGAGAGAGATGGAGGAAGGAGAGATTGTAGGGCAAACAAAAGTTAAAGGAAGTAGAAAGACAAGAACATATCAAAAGAAAATGTAAACTGTGCCAGTGCAACCTCTCAGTTAATGATCAGTGTAATGAGTTCTAACTAGATATCACACAAATACTAACGTTTTCCAAGTCATAGGGGAGCAGCAGTGATTGAGTTTTATGAAAAAAAGAATATTCTAAACAATGTAATAAATGAAAAGTTATAGTTCATAAAGACTCTGGTTGCTATGATGATTCCCACTACTTTCAGAAAAAAAAAAAAAATCCATAGACAAACACAGACCCACACTAAAAATACACTGTCAGGAGCAGCAAGCTTGGAAATTGAATGTATCTTATGATGAATACTTGACAGGATAGAAGCAGTTCTAACTTCCTCTTTTGAAGGAAAGACGGAGAGGAATTATGGCACCAGATGATGGGGTGGGTGTTCACTCTGTGCACTCCAGAGGACGTTTGATGGAGAATCCTCTAGCAAAGGGACATGCGGTGCCCGACACTTGACAAAAGAAATGTGTGCAAAATGGCAACAAAAGTAGCGTGAAAGCAGTAAGCAAAAGGCTTCTGAAGGGCCACCATGACTAAAACCCAAACTACATATCCAGAACCTCCTAGCTGAACATCTCAAAGTGGGACACTCACAATCATGATGATGTGCAAACTAAAGTTAAGCAATATATTCAATGTTGCTTCTACTGCGAATCATAGTGCAAAAATGCTTGTAATATTTTGCATGGAACGTACAATTTGCTACCAACAAATTGGGTTTTAATTCATTTTTTTTTATATCTTATCATTTCAACACATTGTGTGAGGGCTCATCTAACGTGTTTTTACAGAAAATTCACACTAACGTGGCTCCAGGATGATTTAAAAATAGAAGACAGGCAACCGAGAGCAAAAGGAGGAAAACAAGCAGAAAAAAAGAGAAGGGGCCAAAGGTGTTCAGAGACAATGGGTATAGATAATTGGAGACATGAGAAGATGACCAATGGATGCAGAGTACAAGCAAAGTTTTCTAGTTCAAACAAGGAGACGGTTTGAAAGACGCAGTTAGAAGTAGAGAATTGAAGAAATGTCAGCAGAGAAAAAGAGTGCAAAGGGAGGTTGGGGAGGACAGATGAAAGACCAGAGATGAGAGAACAGGTAGACGGACTGCGAGGGTTTGAAGAGAGAGGAGAGGGGAGGGTAGTTGTGAGGGAGAGAAGTCAAGTCCGAGTTGGTCCAAGCGCCGAGATGAAAGCAGAGGCAGCCGAGTGGAGGTTAAGAGAAAGAGAGCACTGGGGATGAATAGAGCCGAAATTTGGAAGGAGGGAATGAGGGCAGGGGGATCTTAAAGGCGCAGGCAAAATGGAAGAAAAGAAGCGAAATTGAAAAAACATTCCTCTCAGCTGGCCGTAACCCTGTGATGATGGGTGCAGTCGCTCTCCTCACCTCCTTCAAATCCTTCAATTGCACGGGTCGGTGTGAGTCTGTCAATCACAGCTGCCGTGGCTTCTTCTTCCCGTAATGACAGGAAACTCTCTTTTCACCGTTTCATTTTCATCTCCTCTGATCACTTAAGATGTGTTCGCTCTGTGGGTTCCTTTGGCCCCTCCACTTTATCCCTATTGAAACACATCCTTTATTTTTTTTTACTTTTTTTTTATATATCTTCCATTCGGCTTAGAATTCAGATATCATCAATGCAAGGTTTCTCAAGTACAGCACACTCTCACTCCTTGCTCCTCTGATACTGATGGGCACAAAAGAGCCCTGCGCATCGACTTTTAATGCACACTGAACTGCAGCACTAAGGAGGCGAGTTGTGGTTTCCTTCTTTGTTATACTGTGGTATAACTGTCACATTGGATTCCTACTAAGAAAACCTGTTGGTTTTTCTTAGTAAGGCATATAATTTTACACACAGGAGAGCTTTTAATCCACAGTTTTCATTTAAACACTTACTGTGCTGTTTTTTGCTGTGGCGTAACCAAGCATTCAGAATCGACTCGGTTAATTGCATCGCATTGGGGTTGATGACTAAGCCGATGCCGCACAAACTTAACTCGGGACTTAACTCGGGAGAGGAGGAGGAAGAAGAAAGGATACATAATGGATTGCTTATGAACTCATAGAGGAACTCAACATTACATAGGAAGTGGATAGACAGATGTGCTATCGGTGGATGTCTTGGTAACGTCCTAATAGAGGCAAGAATCAAAGTTTCATGGTTTCCTCACAGCATGACGCCACAAACAATACGACTCAGTGTCCTGCAATGTTGGCAGGACAATGCTCCCTCCTTTGTGCTGCACCTAAATGTCATCAGTCCACGACATCCCTTATGGCACTTTACTAAAGCAGCTTTCCCCTCTTTTGTTGTTGACAGCCTGCATGTATTCAGTAAGACATTGCATATGGCCCAATACAGACTTCAGCACCTCTGCTAAGATCACAGGCACAGACTCCGAGATGAGGTCGCCGTATCGCATGAGGCAGAATGTTGGGGTCAATCTTGGGTGAGCAGAAGCTTGAAAACATTTGTGGGCGGTCAGAACTCAGCTTTGTTTTTTTGGACTTTTATTTATTTATTTATTTAGAATATTGCAACCACAATTCTAAACGTTTGGAAAACGTTGTGTACTACAAGCATGCCAAACGACAGCTGCAATATCCCTCAAAATGTTACTACATAACTTTAACTTATCCGCAAATGTACTAGCTGTGGTTGCGTAATGGTTACAGCAGAGCTGCTGGAAGATGTTGCCTAAATTGGATATGCCAGTATATGATACTGTTGTGTTGTATGATGCAAAAAGTTCTTGAACAAACATTGGCATGTGGGGGAAAAAAAAAAAAAAAAGCTGCCTACTTCAGGAACCAGCTTGGTACTTCAAGTCCTCTGGAGCAGCAGCTTTAAATTTGCTTTGGCTTCAGTATGTAATTTTTGTGACCCTTGAAGCTGAGAACCGCTCCTCTGACAATTTAACGATAAAACTAAGACTTGACTCAAACAATACACTGTCCTCAGAAACAATTTAGAAAATCAGTGCACACAACTCCACAACCCAAGAAAAAGGGGAGGTGGGGGGGAAACAACAACAACAAAAAAACCCTTCAATTCCAAAGTCAGGTCTCTCTTTCAAATGCTTGGGACTTACTGTTCTCTGCTCTTCTTAAGTCTGTAGCTTGTTGTAAGCTTTCTGCAAGTTCTCCTGGTTCTTCAGAACTGACATAAAGGAAACTCTCTTAGGCTGTAAGGATAACTGCTGTAATGCTGCAATGTCTCTCTGAGTTAATTGTATGCAAGCCATTTAAGTCATACTTGGTGTCTTACTGCAATTAAGTTGCACTGCAGTACAGGTAGAAGAAAACTTGCCATACAAAACATGTGGCAGATTTATTGAAAAGGGAGTAAAAAAAAAACAAAAAAAAAAACGGTTTTTCTGAATGTAGACATGTTATTTGTTATAAAGATATTTCCAATGGCTCCACACTTCAACACAGACGTCCATGATGTTTGTTCCTTGTAAGCTGAGGGAGGGAAATGGTGTCTGCTCCCAAAAGAGGGGGTGACTTAGATAAGATAAGCATGTTTTTCCTTCACACTTTACAAACAATAAGCCCGAGGGGTTTGAATGAAGAACTGATACAGCCTATATTTTTCCTGAATTCCATGTTTTATTCAATAATCTTTTTTTTTTTTATCTCTTTAATGGTTTTATGGTTTTGAAGATGCTCTTTGAATTTTGCTGATTGTACTTCCAGTGTTGCTATTTTTAGCTGATAGTCTGATCTGCTTCTGATTTTTTTTTTTTGTCCTGTTTATATACGTTCGGTTCTTTTATCCGTAATGGTGCTAACTGCAACATTTAGCAGAAAAGTGTTCACTTTAAACATTGGGAAAAAACTGTGAGGCATATCAATTTAAGATGCCTGGAGACAAACCGATGACAAATTCTAGACACTTGTTTTCAGGGGAAGCTAGGTGTGTAATTGACCAAGTGCGCTGTTTTTACTTGCTCCAATGCCATATTTGTGAGCGTTAACGCACATGATGAGAAGTAGATCCCTCAGGTGGTTGATTTATTAAAGACTAATGCAGCTCAAATAACAACTCTCTGGAATTTTGGAATTTTCTTGAACTTTTTGTCAAGAGTTTTTTTTTTTTTTTTTTAACAAACGTAAAATCAAACATTGAAGAACATATCCAAATGCCAGACCCAATGCTCATCTAATCTCAGCAGTTTCCTCCAGTTGATTCAATTGGGAAGTTCGACAGTGGAAGGCAATTGACTTGTGAGTTCAGGGTCTGAGTGTTACATCAACAAATGGCAGCTGATCAATATGGCTGACAATTAACCAAACATTTACACAGGCAGTCAAACATTTGGATATTTAACTAGGTATGCTTGATCCAACAAGATGAGTTTGCACTCTTAGTGGAAACTGGACTACATACAGAAAGCCAGCTCCTCCAAACTCCACAGAGAAAGATACATTAGCAGTTGCCTCCCACCAACATGCAAAACCGACCAATGACTTGAAAAAAATCCTTCCATCAAGGGAGTATTATAAAGTGATTAGAACTGTAAATAAGCACTCTTGCTGAGATTAAAATGTGTTGCGTGTGTTTCCTTTTGCGGGTGAATTTTTCTGAGATTCTTGTGAGATATTTCCATCGATTTGTAGATACTTGGATTCTTAAGGAACTGTGAATGGAAGAAGAATCTCCTCTCCTCATTTAAATAAAAAGATCAAAACTCTTGACTTGTTTTGGTTACTTGAAAAGCAATGCATCTTCTGCTGACTGCAAGTCTAAGCCGGTTACGCTATCATCAGAAACGCCGTTTCTTTTCACAGTTCACCCTATTTGTCTGTTCTAATTATTCATTCTTCACCCAGAGATGCTGTGCTTGTTATTTATCTTCAGTGTGAATTCCATCTGCCAAACCATCACAGTCTCTCAGCTGTTAGCATTTGACCCAAATGTGTATCAGCAGTCAGCCCCAAGCACGCTTGCAAGGCTCCCCACATATTAAACTCTGAAAGAAAAAAAAAAGGAAAAAAAATCTCTCCAAAAGCCGAAGTATGAATATCCTCGCCAAAGAGTACTGCCTTTAATGATAGTGATACGTTAGACTGAAGGGATTACAAACTGATACTAGTCAAATAATGCACGTTCATCTGAGCCTGGTGCAATACAAAGAAGATTACAGGGGGAAAAAAAAAACACAAGATTACATCTGGTTCCCCTTCACGACCCGCTCTGCTCATGTACTGCTCTGTCAGCGGCTCTGCAATGTTTTGTTTATTTCCCCCGTTTTTCAAGTGGCATTCGGGAGAGTCAAAGTACGCTGCGCACATAGCATCTGTTCAACCACCCTTTTGTGAGTTAACACTTACAAAGCTTCTGCTTAAGTTAAGCCCTTATAACGTTTGATCAAACTTTACAGTTTAGGCAGATTAACTGCGGGCGCAATATGTTTTGTTCTTCATGAGGCCGTTTATGAAGCTTTAGCTTTGTCTGAAACAGTTTTTTTTTGTCAGTCTGCATTTTAGCAACCTGCTCTGGTGAATGAAACAATCACCACAGCGGTAGCTATCACTGATAAAACTTGCTTTTGTCCTCAAGGATCTGCAGGGTTGTGTCAGCAGAATGCAGAAGCTGAATACTATATCAGAGACTTGTGTTGCATTGACTAGTGTGCTCCGTGAGATACTGAGATTAAGCAGCATCCCCAGGCTTGCCACTTCCTTCATCCTGCTTATGAAGGCAGAACCGCAGAGTGCATTCTAAGTGCCAAGCAAGAGGAAGACAAAGGACATTTGAAGTCATTCAAGCTTGTGCTAAGACCCTGTGAAGGCTTCCGACACAGAGAAATCAGTGGTAGTTGGATGCCCAACCAGCCATATCGCTAAGCACTTCAGGTGTCTATTTAGTGAACAACAAAAGCATGCAGAACTTGATCTTGATTAAAAGCAACATTTTATTCAGTTGTTATGTTTCATCAGTTTTGCACAAACGTGACAGTTTTCAGTGATGAATTAAGCAAGGCTTGATTGGATCATCATAATAAATATCTGTTTTTTTGTTTTGTTTTGTTTTTTTTTTTGGTTTGTCTTTTCGAGGAAAAGTTATTCACACATTGGCATTATAAACTAAATTTTACAGCAGTGTCATAATAAATACTTAATTGAAATGTTTGTAATTTACTTCTTCTGGATGATTGGACTGAACTGACAATATATTCCTTGTATGCAAATGTAGGATTTGTTTTTTGTCTTGTGAAGTGTCTTGAGATTTGATTTGTTGGGAACTGACGCTGCATACACATCCTGATTTGAATTAAACATGGATAATCAACTCGTGTTTGAAAGAAGAAATGACTGAAATTAACACTTTTTTTTTTTTTCTTTCGACATCCTAATGACAGATGATCACCAGCAACTCTTTGAAACATTTTGGTCTTATTGTTTAAACATACGAAGACATCCACATGATCAGGATCGACCTGAAGCTGCGTTGCTACACATGCTTTATGACTAGCCTTCATTCACACAAAATGTATTGTCAAGTTAGATCTATGACCTGCTAATATTGTTCAGCACCTTTTCTTCTGATAGATTAATCCTACATAGAACTTTATGGAGTTTTTGACATTTCGGTTTCTTTTTTTATTTTCTTATTATCGGTAAACTATAGATCCCGGCTGGTCCATAGTCGGGAATAGGAGTGTCGCTTCTAGTCGAGCCACGAAACAAAACATTGCAAAAGTCATAGTCTTGAAATATAAGCGTTGATTACATACGCCATATTTATGTGCCTCATTAACTCTACTGATGCTGACCAGTAAAGGAGGGAAAAAAAATATATAATTTTGATGTTGAGCTGTCGTTTCAATGCTTCTAAGTTACTGAGTAACGTTAACTGTGCATTTGACTGTTTTTAAGTTGCAATTATGTGACGTAGATAGGAAATGCAATCAGGGATGTGAGGTACTAAGTAATAAAGGCACACGCAACACAGTAAAAGTCTTGATAGTGTTTTATTATTATTATTATTATTTAACTCTAATATAAGTACAAACTGGTCTAAATACTTGATACTGACAGGAGGTCAGCTAAGTATAACTCAGCTCGATTTGGTCAGACCATTTACACACAATAGGGGAAACATCAATGCTGCCTCAGGGCCAGACAAGCTGGCTAAGCCTGACCCGCGCCCGCTGACACACACATGGTTGGTCCAGCTGAGTTGAAATTGTGGTTTCAAAGTCACCATAGCACCTCTTGCTCAATTAGGAAACAGCTCAACTCAAAAAGATTCATTATAATCAACTCAAGAATACATTTTGAAAGCCCTATGATGCTATTATGTGCACACTTCCCAATATGAATACTGTAAGGATATTTCAGACTTGCAATACTGAAATCCATTTCACTGCAAAGGAAAAAAAATTGAGTTGGCTGTGTAGATTTTTTTATTTTTTTTTCAAGCATCAGAACAAAACTGTTGCTCATTATTTCCAAAATTTAAAGTAATGCCTGATGTGATCTGAGCAGCACTGGCAATCATTTTCAGATGCTAATGTGTGATCTATGACCAAAGCTAAAGTATCAGCTTAGAGTTTAGTTCTTTCAAGTCAAATATGCAGAGACCTTTAGGAAGTACTGCTAGTAAATATTTGAGTGTTCTTAGTGATGTGTTTTTCTGGGCTGCTGGTTTGTAGAGTGCTTTCAGGTTCAAGATTTGGACAATTTAGTCGGTTTCACTGTCCACATATTTTTTTGTTTAGCTGCAACGGCACAAGAAAAAAGTTGCACGTGGTGCACAATAAGCAGAATTGTTGGAAGATTAACGGTATGTACTAATGCTGAAGCAAAATCTCTGCTGGTAGATTTATTTCTTTTCGGTCCAGCTATCCAATGGTTGCTTGGCTGGCGCAGGAGCCTCCACTGCGTTTGTTGTTTCATTCATGAACTGCATTACTTGCAACATGGCTGAAGTTGCAGTGCAATTTTAAAGAGAAAATCGTGTCTCTTGGGAGTAGCAGTTTCTCCTTCCATAAATCATGACTTCATGTCAAATGTAGTTCTGCAAAAGAAAACAGTGCATTTCTGAAGGAGATTAAAAGATATTTAAGTGAAATATACATCCTAATGCAAAGAAAATCAAATGATATTTGCAAGCACCGCTTAAATAACTACTTTGAAATTCATTTATTTTGGTTGGTCTGGTAGAAAGACTCTCCAATTTTGACTCAGGCCATTTTTAGGTCAAACGATTTTGGAAATGCAAAAATGCAAGAGCATTTAAAGCACATAGTCAAGATGACGCCTTTTATCAATGAGACGGCTCCGTGAACAGCCGCAACTTCAAGTTGCGTAAACCTTCCACAAGTTAATCAGTCAAAGCAGCCAAATCATCATTGGATTGGTAAAGTAGCATCATTGATTCAAAGTTCTGACTGTGTTAGAGAATGAGCTTTAGTAAAACACCTAAAGACTACAAGACATTTACAAAGAGACAAATATTGGCAGGGAGCAGACGTTACCCTCGATCTGCGAAGGAGCTCTTGACAGAGAAGAAAACTAGAGACCCATGCTGAAAACAAAGTGGGCAGAAAATGTAAGACTTTGTCTTCAGTGTAATTGACTGAACCTATAGATGGATTGAAAGCAAGAACAGAGAAAACCTGAGGTGTACTTTTTTGCTTCTGTGTAGTTAAAAGAGCGGCTAACGCAGACATGGCATGACATCTTGGATGCATATCGTTACTTTAAATGCTGCATCTAGCCGCTTATGTTGTTTAAGAAAGGAATCTTTGCATAAATTTACCTTTACTATTTAGTTTCCCCACTGTACTTTTAACAACTGCAGACTCTTTACACCTCAATTAGTTTTTATACATGTGACAATAACATAACCCGCCTTATAAATCAGGTCCTACTCAGAGGTAGCATGTCCAGTGTTAAATTCCTCATTACGCTGATTACTGAAAGAGTGACAGAAGTAATTTCACAAGGTGAACCTGAAAATGTCTTTAATGTAGATGGAAAGCTCTTATGAACATCACTGACCTACGTCATTGAAATGGCATGCAGTCATGCTTGTCAACAATTTAGAAAGGTTCATAAACTGCTATCTATATTGATTCCCCCCCTCCTCGCTCCCAACACCGATATGTTCAGATTCAAAGCTGTCACAGCATTACTCAGCGTAGTATTAAAGCATCCTCTCGTTGCAAGTTCATCCTGCTCCATCACATCCATTAGATAATCATACGTAGTACAACTCAAATGACACACTGTTGTCAGAAAAAGGTCCAATTGCTAGATGAGGTCCACTTAAATCCCATTTGGCAACTGAAAAGCATTCGTAATGTAAAAGCAGAGACAGTTAGAGACAAGAAGCGGCTTGTGTGGGTGAAGAGTCACAGATCGGCCTCCGTGCACTACCCCTTACCTCCAGACATGGTAGAAGCCACCGCTAAAAGATTGTCTTTGGACTGCAAGAAGGTAAAATTGCATTTTTTCGTCTAAGTTTCGAAATGTCTCTGGATTTTGTAAAATAAGTTCTTAATTCATATCTGAGTTTATAGATCAGTATGTGATGTCCATTGTCAATCAGTCAGGTTATACAGCCCATGTCATCCTGGTGTAGGTCTGCCTGACAGAACCTGGCGATCTTGAATGCCGAGGAGGAAGGAAACTGGACTTTTGTCATTTCAAGATGTCTTGCTTCTCATCAGATAGATTTCTTCACTACGCTTCAATTCAAATGTCTTTCTTAAGAAGCTTTCGTGAAGCATCAAGAGAAGTTAAAGTGCCTTTTACCGAAGCATTTAGAAAAGCCTGTCTTTTTCAATTTTTCAATCGCAAAGAACAATAGCCTTGTTCTTTGCGATTGTGCTGCACAAACTCCTGGAGCTTGTGCAGCACAAGCTCCAGGAGTTTGTGCTGCACAAGCACAAACTTGTGCAAAATTTACCAGGTTTCTACCTGGTAAATTTTGCTTTACCAGGTGGAAACCAGCTGATCTGTCACTTTTGTTTACCTCTGCTTAAAGAAATAGCTTAAAATGGCCCGCTGTTTTAGCTAAGAGATTTTTAATTGATCTTACAACTTGTGAATAAAGTTGCATTTCTTTTGATGTCCATCTGTAAATATTAGTTGTTGTTTTTTTTTTCTTTTTAGTGTAATAAGTATATGGAATGCCTGACTGACTCAGCTTTGTTCTAAATAACGCAAAAAAAAAAAAAAATGTCACAGAAAACATTGTTCCCGTTAATCAAAGAATTTTTCTACAAGGAGATGTTCTATATCTATTTCTTTATATTTTAAAACCATTAAGCTATGAAATCTCACCAAAGGAGTCTGCACTCTGTTCTGTATTGGAATCTTTTTTTTTTTTTTCTCTCTCTTGCGTATCTTTGAAAAATAACTTGAAACATCTTTGTATCCAGCTCAGAATGTGGCATTCAGATAATCTCGGTCCATAGAGAGCCTGAAGGATTCAGGGGCTGCCCACAATTAGAAAAACACACACACAAAAAAAAAAAAACACACACACACACATTCAGAGAAGGAAACAAAAGGGTTGAAAAAAAAAAATAAAAAAGTTACGTCCAAGTTTCTGAAATCTTAGAATGAAAATATTTCCATTCATGTCCCATGAAACTGTTTAATTTACCCACCCAACCTTTTTTTCCTGAACGGTTCTCCAGCTCATAAAATACAATTACTGTTCAGTGATGGGGAGGATCTGCTTTGCACACTGAAAATTTCTCCATATTTTCTGTTGCTCTAGGAAAAAAAAAAAAAAAAAAAAGTAGCATATGAAATCTAATTGGAAAATTTGTAGCTGCAGCTGAAAGTCCCAAATAATCTTTGGTGGAAACATTAACCACTGAAGCTGTTAAACTTACAATAGACTAAAAATGAACCATTCCTTATCAAATTTCAACCGTACTTCATTTGCAGACATGGCCCTGGGACTTCTGGTAATTATATTTCATATCTGCTCTGATAATTTTAAGGCTGAATTATGATCACAACTTTGTCTCCTTTTTAAAACGGCCCTGTTTGGATGACCTTAGATTGTGTCAGCAGTTAAAAGGCCTCATAAAACGGTTGGTTGCTCTCTGCTTCTGCTGAACTCATATAACCATTCTTCCACATCCTTGAACATTCCGAGATCTAATTTTCCAACTTTTCCAAGTTCAATTTTCCCCACTAACCCATTCCCACCCGGGTGTGTCGCTCTTCGCGTGACATTGAAATCGGATCACCCCGCCGTAAATACACGAGCTGCCGAGGGTTGAGCTCGAAATGGAGTCTCCATTAAGTTGGGTAATACAGCGCAACGCTGTTTGAACAAAGCTCCTCTGTGGGATTCTGCCGCAGTTCAACCCCGGCGCCTCCAGGATACCTTACCAGTCTGAACTGTAATGAGGAAGGAGAGCCCCCGAGGCTGGTGACCCCCCGCTGATTACCAAATCTGCTTCACAGATCGGAGCAAGGACACAACCATGGATTATCAAGATGGATTTCACAGCAGGGACGGAGTGAAATGGGTAGATAATGACATAACTATTCATTTGCACAAATCTTTAGCTTTCCTTTCATCACTCGTCCCCAGCAGTATTTTTTTAAATACATTTCGCAAAATGTGGAATGAGACCGCGTTCAATCTTCCAGGGATTGCTGTGAGATAATGATGAAAGTGAGGAGTAAAGTGCTTGTCACAGTGAGGCAGGAGGGGAAGGGTGCATATAAATGTAATACAGTAGCCTTTTATTCTCCCTGCTTTTATACCTTCCTAAAGACTCAGCTGAGATACCATATGTAAGCTTGGATGAGGTGTCTGGAGTTTCTTAAGGGTCCAAACTCTCCTTAAAAATACCGGCTTCAACGACACCCAGTAGCTTCTGAATCCAAAATCATTTTTTGCTCATCAGGTTTTTAACCCTATTTTTGACGAGGTGTAGCGAAGCTGAGCTGCACCTCAGCTTCGCACTGAGGTGTAGCTTGTGTAATGAATTCAGCAGATGTGCAGTTCCACTAGGTGTTTGCAAATTGCTGCTGGCTAGTTTGAAGGAGCCAAGTGGGGGGCTACCAGGGGAGAGGTGATCTGTGAGGCAGAAGCTTGGAAACCGCGGCTCCGAGAAGGAGCTTCGTCATGCGAAGCGGCGCTCGGCAGGCCCGAGTGTTTTGGACAGCTGGATGGTTGCCTTGGGTGATTAAAGGATTTTTCAAACATGCAAGAATTGTTTCTGATGAGGGAATAACATTATAATTTAAAGCCCAAACTTTACATACCACTGCCCCTTTAAAAGTCCCACCTTCCTAATTGTTTCAGTAAAAGATAATGACTTCCTAAGATTAAATTTAACTTCAGAGTTTTTATACTTTCACACACTTGTCCTTGCAAGTGTGTGAAACCACAGTGCGCAAGCTCTCCTATGACCTTCTTAAAGACACAGTGACACAGTTGATGTTACAACTGCGAGCTGGCAGCTGTAGAGATCCACATCAGTCAGTCATCATGCAGCTTTTAAAGTAATTATCTCATTTACTGCTTCAATAAAACTCATCATTCCTTGACAATAGTGTCATTTTGCAGCATGTTGAATGCCGTTTAAATGCAGCAGGACAAATTGACTTTGAAATAGAAAAGTTTCTCAAAGAGGAACGTAACGATTGGGTTTGTGTGTGTTTCTCTAAGAGGAGGATTCATTCTTGAATGCAATACAGCTGTGGGTTTTTTTTTTTTTTTTTTTTTTTTTTACAAAGACTTCTGAAAGCAGACGAAGCTCCTCAGCCGTCAGTAATGGATACCACCCAGAACCAAAGATGGCATTTCATGGTTTGATGGGAAGAATGTAACGAAACTACAAAAGCACAAATTATACCGAGTATTTTGTTTGTCTGCATTCCAGTACAATAATCTTAGTTTGAAAAAGTGAACTTTTCAGCACGAAACATCAGCTTGTTTTAAGTCAATAATCCCTTAACATCCACTGGCAGATCTTTAAACTTATAGAAAAAATGTCTTGGGGTAAGTGAACAAATCTGCCAATGGAACTAGTACTTTCCATCAATATTGCGGAATTGTTGAATTAATTTTTGTCTTACGGGAAAGAAGATATTTGCACTAGAAACGAGACAAAAATGCTTTTGACTTTGGAGTGTGAAATGTTTTATAGGCTACATTATATCAGTATTTATTATTCTCTTTTGATTCCATGATCTCCGCTGATCCAGCCCCACCCAGCCCCCAAAGCTGCCCTCTAATAAGCGCATGCATCATTTCCTGACTCCTAAACCTTTTCACCGTGCCCACAGGAGGCAGCTGCAGGGTGCTGCTCCTCAGCTAAAGGTTAACCAGGCTAATACCAGTTTCATTACCTCTGCTGCTTCATTGGATTTCATGTTGCTCACCTCTGAGCATTGAGGGGGCCATCATGTCTTCCCGTCAGGCGGCAGAACTGACGCGGGATTTACGCCCGAACCCGTCTGATGTAAATTCAGCTGGCATTTTTATGAGCAGTGGAGACTAAGCTGTCCTGCTGCTGGAAGGCTCCAGACAAATGGATCTGTTTGACCGGCGTCTGAAAACAAATCACGGCCGGGCAGGTGCTCCGGCCGTGATTTGTTTTTTTTAACGTACGTGTCTGTGTGTCCAGGTTACAGAAAGCGGCATTTAATCTGTTTGGGTCGAGCTGACGCGAGGACTTGACGGAGAGTACATTCTCGCCTACACAGTCTGCACTCTTGGCTCTCCGAGCAGAAACAGTTTGGACAAGCTTAGAGAAAACACTGCCCAGACATCTTTGACTCCTTGCAAATATTTTCATGTACAATCAATAGAACTCAAAACAGTCTGGCCAGTCTTTCTGATGAAGTCCAGACAGAACTCTCTGAAATATTCATATTTTCAGCTGAAAACTTCATCGTGTATACAAAAGCAAAATTGCTTTCTCTGCTTGACATTCAATTCCACTCAGAAATACTTTAGTAATCCCAAAGGAAAATGAAATTATGTTTTCAACTGATGTCATACAATTATCTTAAGAGTTGCTATAGATGCTCGTGGCTGTAGGCAGGAAAGAAGTCCTGTAGCAGTCTGTGCTACAGCAAGTCACAAGAAACCTCTGATTCTGTTGTGCAACAGTCTGAGGGTGATCAGGATTGCCCACAATTTTTCTTGATTTTTATGAATAACCTTCTTTTCCACAGTAATCGTCAGGGGTGTCATGGGGCCTGAAACGTTTATACGCCACTTTCCACACAAAGGTTTTGATAAAATGCAAAATGTTGATGTTCTTTAGCCAACATCTAGTCACAAATGCTGAAACACTTGAGCTTCAATAAGTCTCTGCGTTACAGGATGCATCCAGTATGTGTGCTCATCAATCAATTATGCATGCCTATTTATTACAATAGATTTAAAAAAAAAAAATCTAATTCCTTTCATATAAAATCAAATCAAAAATCTAATTTTTGTGCCTCAATCCAATCTTGTAAATGTCCAAAAAAGCTCCTGCTTTACTTTACAGATACTCCTCTGCAGTATTTTACAAACTCTTCTGCCACTTTATTTTCTTGTTCTCCATTATAACTGTGATTATAAATTCCCCATTTGAAAACAGAATGATAATTGTAATAATCGTTGAAAAACACAAGGTAAAGTCTTTGCAAAGAGATCAGAAAAAAACCAAAACATCATGTTTAATTACTGCGAGCTTAAAAACAACAACATTTTTCTCTCAGAAACTGAACTTTTTACAATGTGGTTTATTTTCCTTTGATTTACTTATACAGATTGTGTTATCTAGGTGCATTAGAGCAGAGCGGGTTTCATAAATGCGCCAAATTCATAAAGTTGCAAATGCATGAAAAGTGAATACATTACAATCAGCAAACTTAATTTGGAGTGTGGCATCAATAGTTTCTGGTTGAAAACTCATCCGAGGGAACGGTTCATCATAACCTGTCGGAAATATGATTCTGCAATCTCTCTGCTGGCACATAATTGAGAGAAGAATTTAGCTTCAATAAAACACTTGATTACAGTTATTTAACTGTGTGAAGTGTGTTGTTATAATTCAGCCAACTGTGGGGTTTCATATTATTGCATGTTTTCAATACATGAGTGATATGTATTTATTTATTTTTTTTCAATCAGTTTGTGATTTAAATTATATTAATTCAAATACGCATATAAAAATAAACTATGTTCAGTCACGGTTGAAATAACCCACAAGTTTTAATTTGATTTTGTCTGAATCTCTTTGGATCCCCTTCTATACAAGTAGAGCTATAAAAAAAAAAAATAAATAAACTTGCCCTTCCTTATGGAATCAGATTGCTGACTTCACAGTTGTGCATCAGACAGACACCGCCGCACTCCAAAACAACACGACGGCTACGGTAGCTGGCCAGATGTGTCCATGACACAGACTACTTCAATGATGCAAAGTCCTCATTTCATTTCAGATGACAGTCATTTTCGCATCATAGTTGGGAAAATTAAGGTCACGGGCTCTGGAAGAAGGACAGCGGCGAGGCACAGCATCCAAACGGCTTCAGTTCCAGTGCCGCTGTCGCCATTGATTTGAGGAGCGTTTCATTAAGTCCAATCGAGTCTGAGAGAAATTTCAGAGCATTTCACTCTCCCCTGTCCACACTAGCCAAAGTACCAGATAACCTGCTCTTAATGACCATAATATCACAGAGCGTGACTGGCCAGCAAACTGGCCTGACCTCAATCCCACAGAAAATCTGAGGGCTATTTAACAGACACCAGAGCCAACAAACCGGATGAGCTAAGGGGCAACTTGGATTCGTACAGTATAGCCACAAGCTGTCTGCCTCCATGCTACACCAGAATGACACAGTAATCAAGCAACAGGAGCCACAACCAGGTACAGCATGTACTGCAGTGTTTAAGGGCATGCTTTGCTGCAAGATCACATTCTTGTGTCTGGAAATGTTTTTCTTACTCATCCACAAAAAAGATATTTTCTGAGAAACTTCACTTCACATTCCATTAGCTGTAAGATTATAAATCAGGGAATATATTTCTCTGTGTATTAGCACTTAATGAGTTAATTTATCAATTAGATTCTAAAAAAAAAAATGCATGAATAGATGCTATTACTGGGTCCTGAATTGATTTACCTCTAACTCGAAGTGTAAAAAAACAAAAATCACACGGTAGTTGTACCTCACAGGTGGTAGATTGGTACTTTCCTTTTGCTCTTCAGATGAGGTCAATATTCCAAATCACTATTCAACCTACGACTAAACTCCTAAACAAGATTTCAACACATCTTCCTGTAAGAAAGGAACGATTTCAATGTTGTTTTTTTTTCAAGAGAAACTGTGAAGAAGAGACTCGTGAGTCACATTTAAGAAATGAACTCACCTTCTAAGGAACGGGAAGTAATTCCCTGGATGAACCATTAGGATATTGTGAACATAAAAGGGGAGGAACATTACTGTGGTGAAAAGGAAGCTGACCCAGCACTCAACTTAGTCGTTGATTTATGTTCTGACTATTGCCGGCGCTCGCCCAATTTGTTATTGCAGATGAAAGTCCTGTTGCAATTTTGGAACAGTAATTTGACTTCTAGCATTCTCTCGGACAGTCATTTCCTAGTTTTTATTTTAAGATCTCATTTACTTCTTGGCGTGATGAAACCAGAAAATAGGTTGACAGTTTTTGCCAAACTAGGATTTATTCCCTTTGCTTCTGGGGTTTTTCTTCAGGCTACCTCAACCTTCCCCGTCCCACATGATCAGTTGCGGGATTAATAGCCGAACTAAAAAAAAAAAAAAAAAAAATACAACGTTTTAATTGCTGTATTTTAGAATATCTTACTGCAATCTAGCTGTGCTGCAGGAATTAAGGTAAATCCACAAAAGAGTTTAAATGATTTCATCTTTCACTCTTTACTTCTGTCGTCTGCTGTGTCAGTGCCTCAATTAGCGCCTTTGCTTAAAGTCGGGACGTTTGCTGCTGATGTTGTAGAGTTTCTATTGAGTTTTGTTGCTGTGTCCTTCAGCCTCCACAAAGCCGGGCAGCAGCAGTTCCCACTATCTCTAATGACCGGCTCTCTAGAATGGTGGGGGGGGGGGGAAATGGCAACCTTGAATTTTCCCATCAAAGAAATTAATGTTTTTCTATGAAGCAAAACTATTTGGATCTCGGCAACAAAATTAAACCTTTTTTTTTTTTTTTTTTTTTTACTTTTCAGCATGAATAGCAAGCCTGGTCAAACGGTGTATTTTGTTTAGGATAATCTTACAAAATGCTGCCTTTCAAACGCAGCAAAACAATTTCAGTGTTTTCTGCTTACTAAACGTTTCACAGACATAAACGGCTGCAATTTCCCCACCTTCACAGATTTCTTTTAGTTTCGCTTTTGTGTCACTCTCAAAGGTTTCAGATCGTCAAATTAAAATTTGAACAGCAGGACTAACCCGAGTAAATGCAAAGAAAAAAAAAAAAAAGAAAATGTTGTTTTCAAAGGAGGATTTAATTCCTTAAGGCAAAATGGGAACCTGAAGCAATCTAGCAATATGTAAACATATGCCTTGTGACCTTAAACTTATTATTTAGAAAGACAATGAGCCACAGTCTAAAAGACTCAAATAATGGATCTAAAGACTAAATGGAGGATTGGACTGGCCTCATCACAGTCTGGATTAAAATAGGATTCAGATGTTTTGAACAGGGTGCTATTGAAAAAAATCCTCCAAAGCAGCTAAAGTGAAACGGTTTCTCAAAGAGTGGGCAGTTCCTCCGTAGGGATTTAAAAGTTTCATTGGAAGTAATTGTGAAATGCCCTGATAGCAGTTGCTGCAGCCGAGAACGACACAACCAGCTATTAGGCTTTAGGGGTCATTTTTTCATGCTGCAAAAGTTAATAGCAGCCACATCTTCTCACACGGTTGTGGTGAGACCAAACTACCCCTCATGACCCCCCAATCGGCAATAATCAGTGACACCTTAAGCATAGACTTACATGAACCTTTACTTGCGAGTAAAAAAAAAAAAAAAAAAAAAAAATCTCAACAGCTCATTTGGCATTTTGAGTTAAACTCCCCTACTGGACAGAAATCGATGTAACCTCAGCTTCCTGGGCGGCGTCTGCTCACTTCAGGTCAAGAAAAACGACCTAGACGAAGAGATGCTATTGGCATTCCAAAGCGATTATGTCTGGGCCATGCTGAAAATCATAGCAGGCATATTTAATCAATTCAGTCTGGGTCAGCGGCATGCCTACAGGGAAGAGAGGCTGCATAATCATCAAAGATGAACCCCCCCCCCCACACACCCTTTTCGCTCCTCATCGGCCCCTGTGATTGTTCTGTTAAACACAGCCCCCAAAACACTGATCCCCCAGTTTTGTGCTCCTGGCAGAAAACCAAAGAAATATGACAAATAAGCCCATTAACCAGGAGGTAGAGCAGAGATAGGGGAGAGAGCGGTCTTCACTGAAAGCCCAACAGGATCCAAATGAGACTTCCGACGTCACCGCCGCAGCCCGCTGATGGATCGTCGTGCTGCCACTTCTCCTGTCATTACTGTAGATTTGTATTCAAATCACTCCTCAGTGGCATGAGGGCGAGATTCATTTTATGTTGTGTTGTTTCATTTTACGGCTAACAAATATTGCCGGGCTGGCTGGCTGGTCCTTTGTAGTCCGCCGCTGCATTACCGCGGCTCAGGGGCTTTTATTTGAGTCCATTTGCTCAATTCCACCCAGTCAAACAGATAAACAGCATGTAATTTAAATCAAAGAGGGAGAGCGGGGAGAACTCAAAGCAGGTGTTTCAGAAACTAAATTTAAGATAAAGGTTGTCTGTTTGCCTTTTTTTTTTGTTTTTTTTTTTGTTTTTGTTGTCCAAAGGGCCCCTGTTGGTACACAAAAAGCGGGTTGTCCGAAGAAATGTATCCAGAAGAGTGCGTGTTTGTGCATTTTTATGTGCATACACAGGCAGATTTGTGTGTGTTGTTCAGGGAAGTGATAAATCACCTTAGGCCCACTGTGGAGTACCAGCGAATAAACCACTAAATCTATTATGGTAGTGTGTGTGTGTGTGTGTGCGCACGCGCGCTTGATCCTAGATGTGTGTCAGTGTTTTAATAGGTTGACCCACGGATCACCAGAGGCTGCCAAGGTGGAGCTCCTCACCCCTTGAGACGACTTGTCACGCACCTAAAGACAGGCACACAAGAGGAATGGCCGAATCAGAGAGCGGTGCCTCGGCCGTCTATCTCTCTCTCTCTCTCTCTCTCTCTCTCCCTCTCTATCTCTCTCTCTCTCTCTCTCTCTCTCTTTTTCTCTCTCTCTTTCTCTCGCTCTGTGTTCTTGGCAGCATCCTCCCCACCCCGCTCACAAATCTTCTGCCGTGCCATTTTTACTCTTCAAGAATAATTTTTCTCTGCAGTTGGAAGTGATCAATATTGTCTAATATGTGTTCAAGGCTTTCTACTCCAATGAAAAACTAATCTTGGAGTCTTTTTACCCCACTGCCCAATGTTTACTGTAAGGCTGCAACTCAGCTGGTTTAGACTTGAAAGAGTAAGTCTGGAAAAAAAAAAAAAAAAAAAAAAAAAAAAAGCAGACCATTGGGACTTTTTTTTCCTCTTCCGTTTCGCTATTCTTTTTTCCTTGGGTGTTATCACCTTTAGCGGACGGAGTTGCATACCTAATGTCAGATTTAAAATTAAAATGTGTGGCCTAAATAAGTCTTAAGAGGATCTTCTTGATTAGAATGTTGCTCCGCAATTATTATTCAAAGCATGTGGGAGCTTAGATGAGTGTAGACTGAATTTCATTATTGATTTTTGTCAGAAACCTGGACAAAGATGAATAAATAAATAAATAAATAAATAAATAAATAAATAAATAAATAAATGAGTGAAGTGAGATATTTTCTTTGTTTATGCAGCCATTGAGGAAATCAATTTGGCACCAAGAAGGAAAGCTTAGAATTGGACGTGGTTTGGTACACATGCAAACCAGAGATTATTTGAAAGACCTTGGCCAATACTGAAAGACCACTGATGTCAGATTATTTTTTTTAATGATTGAAGTTCATTCAACCCCTTCACAAAAAGCATGTGTGCCACTTGGAGCACCCTTCCTGTTGAGAGACTCTGACTGCTGAGGAATCTTCTGCTCACAAGTAAAACCCTCCAATTTATGAATATTTATGAAAAATTAGTAGTGTTTCACTATGTTACGGGACCTTTCTGACACCAGTTCTTGGCGAACTTTGAGGTACGCTTTTCCTTTTGTCAAAGTCAATGACATCCTCCACCTTCAACATTGTTTCGAGTTCTTTCACCTTCTCTGATCTAGGAGTATGTGGTTTTATTTTTAAAAAATCTGCTCGGGAGATTCAATCGTTTTGAGACTGCGGCAGTCACTCAAAGAAACATTTAGCTTTGTGTTTTGACTTCTCAATATTCTCAGATATTTCTCCCTGGTTGGGCATTGTAGGTAATAATGCTTGGAAACAAACTGGAAGAGTAGCTTAGACAAAACGTGATCATCCTGAGTAGCAAAACAGCACAGAGACAGACGAAAAGAAACAATTAACCCCTACAGGGAATAAAATATTCAGTGCAGACGTAGATTAATGCGAAAACGCAGTCAACCGGCAACTACAGAGAGTAACTGAAACAATTTCCAACATCAATCAGGAGAAATGAAAGAGAATCACAGTTAGAGAATACGAAAGGAAAACATGAATGCTATGTCTGCCAGGCCCAAAGGGCCCCACACTGCCTATTGGGCCAAGAATGTTTAATTTTTTTAATATGAATAAAAAAAAAAAAAAATAGGGGGATTAAAACTAAAACATTTCATTTAGAGCATGTGAATGGTGATATCCAATCTGATTTTTGTCTGTCAATCACACACTTACCGCATATTTTTAGGATCTTTATATCCTAACAACATAACTTTTTAACTCTAGTTGTTGGTTCCATTTCCACTCACAAGAGTAGCTCAGACAAACGCACGCAAACAGCTCTCCGGATAATGTGTACATTTCCCTTTAAAAAAAAAAAATCCAAAGACCATTTAGTGCTCTGCTAAAAATATTCTCCAGAGTTACCGTTGTGTGACATCATCGCTGCCAGTTAACACTGACAGCTGTCATGATATTCAGCTGCATTTTTTTTTTCTTTCTTTGCACTATGAAAGCGGGAGAGAAATGTGGTGACAGTTTCCAGTTGGACCAACACCGTGTTCTCATTAGAACGTGAAACAATCTCACGTGGTGGTTGTGAAAGTGTGATTCTCAAGACTCCTGTACGACTCTCTCGTGAGTTTTGAAAGGGTTTTCGATGCAGCTTTTTTTTTTTACCTGCTATCTTGACAGAGTACGGTGTGGTACATTACAAAGGCGTTGGCCGTTTTCGATGGAGCAGACTCTGCTTTCTCTAACAGGGAATCTTAACTGGACCCGCTGTGTTTCATGGAGTCATTTGTTTCATGGAGCTTGTGACTTTTGGAAGATTTCTGCTCACGCTACAAAGTCATAGGTTCATCCCTGGACATGTCTGTGTACCAAAACGTGCATCGTTTAGAGGAATTAATTCACATGTGCCGCAACACAAACTGTCTTTGTAGCCTGTGAAATGAGCAAATTAATAACATGGATGGAAAATTACACGTTTACGGCTGCCTGGGAGGTTACAACTTCCACCCCATATATTTAGCATGTCATATTGACATACTGTCAACCTGTATCCGTAAAGAGTTTACATAATTAGCATTATCCGGGTTTTGTTTTCGATTTGCTTATGGCTGTCAGCACAATTGTGGTAGTGGAGAACTGTTTTGTCTTAAAGCTGAATTACAGTCTTGGAAGTGATTATCTCAAACCTCCATGTAAGGTGAACATTTTCATGCTTTGCTGTCTAGTTGTTTTTTTTTTTTTTCCTGTGATTGTGAGCCTTGACGTGGCATTCATACACAACCTGACAACAGCATTTGCGTTTTGGCATAGGATGTTGCTTTGCTTTAAGTGATTCTGAAAGCTTTCAACAACAGAAGCAATTTCTATAAATGACACAGCCGCATCTGTGAAACAGGTGATTTCTTCAGCTGGATTTCTCTCCAGCTCATTGGAACCTGAAAGTACTTTATAAATAGGATCGGTTAACGCCTAGCTTTTGAGCACAATCGGAAATAGTGAATTGCATTTATCGTGGCTTCATATGGTACAGTAACTGAAGCTTTTACAGGGAAACAATTTGACACTCACTTTGTATTGAAGCACCTGCACCTAAAAGCTACAGCAGTACCAACATGGCCATGTCTGCGGTTTAAAAAGTGTACTATGAGGAAACTTGGACTTGGATATTAATTAATTCCCTGCATGACGTAGCATGTTTTTTTATTATTTGTCGCCTTGATATGCATTTGACGCTCTGCCATCCACAATTATGTCACAAGACGAGCAAAGCTGCCACGTATTCTGTTTGCACACATCGTGTTTCCCGAAGATGAGCCCGACTGTGGCAAAATCCACACAATCAAGACTCGTGTTGTGTAGCATACCCAATAATATTACTTAATCTTAAGCTGTCTGCCCTGAAAAAAGATTCAAACACCTTAGCATTATGGATGCATTAAACTAAACTAAAAAAAAAACAAAAAACAATGGCTACTGTCTTAATACTTTGGGTGACAGTTATTTTACCACAGGAGTTGGGAACTCAGTAAAGCATAAAAATGTAATTTGGAGGTGGTCAGTTGGTCGTTAGGCATTAACATAAAAAAATTAATAAAAGTAAAATGCGATTATTGTTATAGTCACATTTTATTATTGTAATCTTAGTACACAAGCAATTTTCAGAATGGAGATGCACAAAAAGCGACAAACGGGATTAAAAGTAACAACGGGGCTTGATTATTTTCAAAATCTCACTCATTCTCTCACATTCACTCCCACACGTCACACATTTTTCAATATCCCAGCACACATGTCAAGATAGAAAAGTGTGACTATAGGGTTAAAATAACGCTAATAGAAAACGATCTCCCTTTATCCAAAATTAAGACGCTAAAAGACAACAACTAGTCTTTCAGTCGCCTTAAACGTTAAACATCCATCCTTCCATCCGTTGTCTTGATCCCTGTGACTCGCTGTGTGAGTCACAGGGACAACTGTGAGCAATTACCACCAAATATCAACCCAACCACACTCTCCAACGTAGGCTCGAATCTCAGGATCCATACTTCTTCTAATTAAGTTCTGCAAAGACCATCCAATTATATCCAACCTAATTCTTTGGGCTTCAGTCATTGTAGAGTTTCCAATGTGCAGTGGCAGAAATACAGCAGCGCTGCCACGTGCACAAGCAACGTTTTTGCAGAATCTCTCAGTAGCCAGATGGCTGCAAGTCAGCCTCTTCATACAGCAGCTGGTGAAAAAGCACAAGCTAAGCAGAGCACCCTAATTTGGGAGGCACTTGTGAAGAATTTTAACAGGAGTTGCTTGCGGAGTTGTGTAGCTAATAACTGGTTTAAAATCCAAAATATCAACTCTCAAAATATCAACCCTCCGCCTACATTTTAGCCCTCATTAGGAGCCATTTTGCTTCTTGCTGAAGTTTTCTGTAAATGTTAATCTTCTTCCATTTAGCCCATAATTGCTTTAGTGTTTACACTGCACTCACCAGTAATCATTGTGGAACTGCATGTCTCTAACCTGTCAGCAGCTTCCACACCTACAAACAAAGCGCTAATTTAAGACATTATGAATATATTAATGTGTTGACTTGAATATGTATTCATCATTTCCTATTCGTAGCTGTGGTACCAATGGATCAGATGAGTGTGCATGCAATGAAACAAGTGCTGTGCAGTGGCAATGTAGAGTAATGATTGCAAAAAACGCACTTTTGTATAGCTTTCAATTCCATATTTACTCTTTCTTTCAATATGCCAGCTAAATTGACCTGATCTGAATAAATGTAGATGATTTTCTTACCCCCCCCTTATTTCTCATTTTATTAATTTATTAACATTATCATTACTGAATTTTAACTGAGCAGGAACAAGACAATGTTACTTTTATATATTTCTTTGTGTCTACATAAACAAATGAGGACAATAACTCATGTCCAAACTACACAAAACATGAAGTTTTATGTCTTTATCACCAGTTTACATCACATTTCTAAATGGACAAAATGGGACATGCTTTTATTCTGAAGAACTAGTAATTTTTATAACGAAGCCCAGGCGCAAATTCAAACTGAAAGACTCCTCTAACCCCACCTGGATCATCCAACCGGTGCTTCCTGCTCATCACCGTTGATTAATCAACGCTGGTCCAAGGCACGTCACGTCCGATCACCGCCCAAGTCCCCACCCATGGCGTCTTCCGCTTTCCAGCAGAGCCCAACCCACCTCCACCCCTTCACCTCCACTCGCTCAGCCACCCGGCCGCATCCTTCATCGCCTTCACCCCCAGTGTGGGGGGATGACGTTCCTTTCAGCATACGGAATGCTCATCGGAGCCCATCGCAAAATTTACGATAATCGATGACCTCAGCCGGGGCCCGAGCGCCAAAGACTCTAATTTGTATGTCAATAAACTCTTCTAATGGTTTCCCTTTGCTCCGTCTGAGTCTCTCCAGATTGAAATACCAGCTTAATAATGAGAATAATAAGTTTTCTTTTTTTGCTCGTTTGTTTGTTCTGACCTAACCCCAAGTCACCCAAAATGACACTGCAGCTGATACAAAGGAATTATGAACCACATTTCCTGCGAGTGCAGTTGCAATAATAACCATTTGTACCATTTCGATGGAGTGGCTAACTCAGTCTAAGTACTTGCTTAATGGTAGCATGATAAAACTGACAAAATTGGAAGCTGGCATTGTCTCTTTATTGTCCTGTCGAGAAACAATTCTCACAATCCACATTTACTCCTAGTATAGTTGCCATAATAACCATTTGTATACAGTATGGTAACTGTTATGGGCCAATAGCTGTTTTCTCAGACTATCTACACTTATTGCCTCATTTTCTCTCATACTTACATGAAATGGTTTGCTCATGTGTGCAACTCCAGCCTAGCTCACAGATCTCAGTGACCGTGCTGACTTGGTTCAACAACCACAAAAACAATGCATACATAAAAAAACAGAACTTTAGATTTTAGGTTAGGATAAAGAAACCTAATTATATGGTTGCCAAATTCTGACTTATTAGTCTGATTGATTTCAAACACTTAAATGTTTTTTCTTACTCCCTCCCAGTCCTTTTTAATCCCACAGAGATACTTGTTTTCTTCGTTCCGGTGCAGAATCTCTTTTCCCCTCGTTCCTCCGACTGATAAATCTCATTGTTTTCTTTAGATTTTCTGTTCGTTGTCTAATCAAGCAAAGTAGACTGCTCAGCCAGGCTGCCTCTGCTCTTCAATTAAGTGTAAACACGCGTCTGCTACTCCAACAAACATTAAAAATGTCTATTTGCTTTTGCCTGTGGACAAACCAGCTGCAGAAGCTTACGACGGTAAACAGCAAAAATCTGACACTCTTGGGTTACAGTATGGAGTCCCAAATCTCCGTTCTTTTCCTCCGATTTGCTCTACTTTCTCCATTTTGTATTAGAACTTGGTGGGCTTACCTAAAACGGACAATTGTACGTATTCAGCACATTACATAAAGACCACAGTCAGAGGAGAAAGCTTGCGTACAGACTGAACAAAAGCAGATTTCTCAACCGTTTGGCGATGCAAAAAAATGCTTACGGTGGTTTTATGTCAAGATATGAAGTTTAAAAAAAAAAAAAAAAAAACTCCACTGATCTTTTCTGGAACAATTTTAAGTATCCCGTTGTAAAAACCCACTGCTGTGAAAGTGAGACAGCATCTCCTCTGGTAAATCACACTCCTATTTGCTCACTCTGATCTTTGATGCTCAAGAAAGAGGAATAAAGACTTGAAAGAGGATTTGAAAGAAAAAGAAAAGAAACGGGCAAAAAGATGACTGCAGAGGAGATCTGAAAGGAAGTTTAAAACAATCCCCCACTGAAGCAGAGGCAGCTTGATGAAAAGTTAAATCGGTGCAGGGGTTATGGCATCATCTCTTTAATTACGGCGCTGTGGCATGTTGATGTAAACAGAGTGGATTTGAAGGTGGAAAACACTGTATACACAAGCGAGTAGCGCCTTCGGTAAAATTCAATTTCAAATGCACATAAAATAAACCTGCCAAATACAATTACAGTGACTGCAGTCAACATCGGAAGAGCTATTTTCAACACCCATTCATTTGCACCGACATGAAAGTAGTCAACCCTTCTTCAGTCTAGAATTAACTCTTAATCTGCATCTGTACATAAAACCTAATCTGTTTGAGCCTTAAACACAGAGCAGCTCAGTGTGCAGGTCTCAGTCGTTCGTGTTTCTTTCAAGTACTTACAGCACGTTAGGTAAGCACTGCACAAATATAGCAGTGATGGGCATATGTCACTGAAAAAAAGATGATTTATAAGAACTGACAATGGCAAGCGCTACCAAATTTGAAAAACTGCATTAAGTGGTGTTTCAACCCTACGTAACCATGTGTAGTCATGGTTACACATGATTATCGGTACATTGACGTCTCACATCACAGGCTGGTTACCATGCTCTTCCTGTTACTCTGTTACTTTTTTGAATACACCACGAAGTTGAGCGCATGTAGGGTGATGGTCAGCCAGTTGCACTGGTGATGACTGCTGCAACCAACAGGGGTGCAAAATAATAGCCGTGTTGTTGATGGTTGGAAACGAAAAAAAAAAAAAAAAAAGTCAAATATATCATATGCACATAGCACCCAGAAAACAGACATGCAAGGGGAGAAAACTATAAACTATAATCTTTTAAATAAGGTCAAATAAAACTGTTAAACAAAGGTAGTTTTAATCTAATTGAAAAAACTGTTTTTGCACTTTTTAAACAGCAACACACACACACACACACACAAAAAAAAAAAAAAAATACAAATTCAACCACTTTAATACTTTGGGACTTCAAGTAAACTTCCAGCTATGAATGGTATTTCGTCACATTTTAAAAACTCTTGCATATTTCAACCCTTTTCTTAGTCCATCTATACTTCTGTGAAAAGTCTTTCATTCCACTTTCTCCTCCGATCACTCCCATTCCTACTTAGTTTTGACAATCCTCTTTCAAGTCTCTCGGCTTTTCATTTGGTCTGAGCTCACGCTGCGCTCTGCCTTGTTGGTGTGATTGTAAGGCCCAGCCACGAGGCACGACTCTGTCTGCAGAAGAGAGACTCGGCCTTGCTCCGCTTTAAAACCTCTGACACGCCGCATAAGGTGCCAGAGATAAAAGAGAAAGGACCTGTGGATAATTTTGCCGGTTGCTGTTTGTCAGAATGTTTTCCTTGATGAAAGTCGCGGTGCTTTGTTATCGAAGTAGCAGCTTTTTAGACAAAGTGTGACAAAGTTCAAGAAGTAACAACAAAAAAAAAAACAAACAAACAAAAAAAAAACAATTGGTAGCGATGGGATAATTTCAACCTCCAACCATCGCTTTTATTTGTGAGATGTTTAAGGAGTTGTACATGAATGTACAATAATGCTTCCAGGCACCTTCCAGAATCTCAAAAGGATAAAGATCTGGGTGACTCAGTCCAGCGCTTGACTTTTTTCTTAATTCACAGCCAGTCCTTGATTGATTTTTACTCTCTTTCAGGCCATTGTAGTGTTGAAGGGTTCAGTTCTGCCTCCATCAGTTTTTGTTCTTCAACAGATGGTGGGTGTGGTAGAAATCAATGTATATTTAGCTGGCCAGCAAGGGGATCCCCAAACCATGAATCCCACACCGCTATATTTTGTGTTTGAGTTTTGACGTTCTCTTCAGTGAATGCTTAATTGTTTTAAGCAAAACACGTCCTTTTTTCTAGTGGCTAACTTTTTTAAAAATTAGTTTAAAATCATATATATATCCAAAAGTTCTCATCTTCACATACATTCTCGCTGAAACATCGGCTTTACCATCATATTTTTCTTGGAGCCAAAGGTTTCCTTAGAAACCTCCTTAAATCCCTCGTCGGATTCATAAAAAGAAATTGCAAGTCCTAAAATCTGATTTTGAATAAAGTTTTAAAATGTTAAATGTTTGGCTATAAAGTTTTAATTTAGGCCTTTCATTTGGTTTTCATAAGTTTTATTTTATACCTGACTGCATAACTTTGCCTTTCGTGGTTCACAGCAAAAGTTAAAAGTGTGTGGATGACTATATGAGGAACGGTAACAGTAATATGGAATTTGACACTGATGTCAATAAATAAAAGAATGTTCATATGAGAACTGAACTGTGATCCATATCACTTCTCACAGACTGTACATCAACTGTACACAGAGGTCATATATACTTCTGCAACGTTCTGCTCCAATCGTGGGAGTGTGGCGAACGCCCAGCCACTGACATTAAACCACTCTGTGAGTGTGTTTCTGCTCTGTATCAGTAACACAGGCGAGGCCAGTGGTGAGCTGGGTTACTTCTTTAAGCAGAGGAGCATTTTAATATGAAGGATTAAATATCACGGCCCAGAATTTTTAAAACTTCTGCATGTAGGTCTTCTGCAGCATGGAAACCTACCAGAGTATTACATGTATGTATTGTTTCAAGATAAACCAGGAACACAATTCAATCACAGCAAAATTTGAGCTGTGGCGCTCAGCTAAAATGTTTCTTTAACTGTTCAGCACTTGAATTCCCAGTGACCACCACCTCCAAAAACATGTTTGTTTGTTTTTTAAACTGAGCTAATCCAGAGTTCAGGACCATTTAGTGTCTGCAGTATGATAATTCATAACTCGGGGCCTAGTCACAGCGCATTAGTTATTAAAGTTATTTCTCCCATCTTTTTCAGAAGTGGCTTTCGTGGCATAGCAAACAGAAAGTTGGGCTCAGACTCGGATTCGGTCTCATAGGTTTAGATAAAACAATGCATAACATCGTCATCACAATATTACTGAAAAATGCAATTTGCACAATTATCCACTTTTGAAAGAAATAAAGTGGAGACAAAGTGAAGGAGAGGGTGGAACATGGACAGTGTCAGTGGTACATCATGCGCATGTCATTGTATGTTAGGGGTTCTGTGCCGGTACTGTGGGTCGTGGTACCTGTTCAACTTTACATGGCATGGTCTAGGTGAAGGTTCTTTCAGCAAGAGCAGTTCTGGGGGCAACGGTGCATGAAAGCAATTTGAACAATCTTCTGTAGTTTTCCATGCTTTAGGAGAAAGTAAATTGTATTTTTCCAAAGTGAAAACAGTATCAACATGGCTTGCTACAAGTAAGGTAACCGGTAACATTACTTTTCCTATTTTTGGTTTCGTCTACAAAATGTGTTGTGCTATTTTCTTTTGAAGATTTGTTTGACTTTCAACCAACGTTGCGAAGTAAATTCCTAGTCATCACACTCATAGAACCTCAACTATCTCCCAATTACTTAATGTTCACGGAAAACAGAAAATGACATCTTGATTCAGTCGAGCAACGGTGTCACAGTGAGCGGTGAGATCCAATATATTTCTCTTCCGAGACAGCGGTTTTAGTACTAACCACTCATAATTCTCTGCAAAGCCTTTCTTCCTAAGTTAATTACTTTCGCTGCTTTTGAATTTGCATCGTTTCAAAAAAAGACGTGTCTGCAGAGAGCCGTGTAACAAACAAAGACCAGACTGATTCTGACCGGCTGTGTTTCCCACTCCCTGCTCTCTATCGATCCATGCCATTTGCACCTTCGTTCTGTGTGGGTGCGTTGCCATTTCTGGACTTTGAAAGCAAACGGGCGTCGGCTAGAGGTTCGTCTCGTACTTCAACAATTATTAACGTTGTCGTCCATTTTTGCCTTACAGGCTTTCGAGAATATTATTTGCCTCTATTTGCAAAGTTGAAAGAGTTCAACCTAAAATGAGCTAGTGGAGCTTTTCCAAATTGCTTTGTGACAGACATACGACACATAGGCACTCGCCACTTGTAGAGTCAGATGAATAACATAAAAGCGCTTCTTATTAAATTTTAAACCATTTTTGAAGTTTCTACTCTGATTTCTATACATACAGAGCCACAAGCTAACATAAATGATTCTATAATGAATCGAGTCAATTTCAGTTTACAATGATGTATAATACTGTGCAGGTATTTTAAGACTTGGATGCAGTTAATCCAAACAGTTGGTGACTCTGATCAGAAGGTCAAGGTTGCGCATCCAGAGTTGTAAAACAAACTATGGAGGGATTTTGTCTCCATTAATCAAATTTTGGTCCACCTGAGTCTGTCACTACTCAATGATATCTATTATAGAAGAAAAAAAAAAAAAAAACAGATATTCATGAAGAGGTCAAACTACACAAAGTGATACCTATTGGGATGTAAACCCAGTCAATGCTGCTGGGGGAAGAAGAGAAACCCTGTCAACGTTGCGAAGAAAAACCTTTGTTTCTACCGGGTGTCACGGCGGGTAGTCATTCAGAGAACCCTAACAACACGCCCACCGCTACTTGAATAAGAAAACGTGTCAACAGTTTTTATTTCTTCGGAGGCGCCACCTTGGTAAACCCCTTCAGCGAAACATCACCTGTCTACAAATGCCCTTTTGTCTTTTGTAGCCTGTCTGAGTTATGGTGGAGCCTTTTCTGTCTCTCAGTCTTTCTGGAGTTGCAGCAGCCGGGAGCTGATTTGCTGCAGGAGATGAGGTATGACCCCGTTCTCCACCAAGAGTTTGAGAGACTGTGATATTTCAATACCTGCAGTTTCATATCAGTTTCACTGCTCCATCGGGATACTTAACTCTTTTGAGAGTGTTTTCTGGGCTAGACATAGATTTTATAACTAGATTTTTTTTTTTTTTTGGGAGGGGGGGGGTTAATGGCTGCAGCTGGGAAACTTTTCATTTCAACCTGCGGCCTATTTTTTATTCATTTTTGTTCTGTAGTAATAAATATTAGCTCGCTCAAAAGAGAAGAGAGTTGGGTAAAATGTGTTGTTTTCTAAAGTATTTACAGAGATTTTCTGATATTTCTGCTGTTTTTTTCAGGGTGATGTGGCTTTTGAAACACCTTTGTCAGAGCTTGCTTTTCCAAGATGTTATAGATCGTATAGAATGTTACAGCCTGTTGTTTTTTCTTTCTCCTGAGCAGTTACTCATATTAAACTTTGGATTTATTTCTTCTTTCGTGTCAAAAACCACTTCCTCTTGAAACCTGTTCCGTGTAACAGACAAAGATTTAGCACCATGCGTCTGCTCCCTGTTTCTTTATTTCTGCCGTCGTGTTTCCCACTGTTCCACTACTCCTTTCATCTACCACTTGTTCCAGGAGTGGTGGCTGCTCTCAGCAGGGCGTCCATTTTGTTAAATGCCTGCAGGAGTTTGTGGAGTGGCAGTTCTGCAAGCAGGGCTTCGGAATGAAATGTGGGAACAGGAAAGAGGCAATAGTAGGAAACGGGAAGAATTTGATGGATATGACATGAAGATGGAGAAAACGCAGAGGGACAATGCAAAGAAGGAGGACGAAGACCGGGACGTCATATTAGTTAAAAAAAAACAAAAAAACATCAACTTGTGCTAAATGGGTCAAAGCCTGCAAAATAATTTAGCAAATCTCTTTATACCAAATTATTTGTCCTCTTTAAAACATAAAATATTTGTGCACGCTTTTTCCCTGTCCTATTTTTTTTAAAGACTGAAGTCTACAGTGTTTGATCACATCTTTCTTTCTTTTTTTTCTGTAAGACAGCCAGTAGACAACTAAAAAGTGTCTACTTATTGCCCTTATTTGTTATTCATACATATACCCCTGCTTCTCTTGCCTCATTCATATCACACTTCAAATAATTTTTGCAATCAGGCCTCCGGGGAAGGGGGAGGTGGGGGCACAGCAGACACGGTAGGAAATATAGCCCTGCATTTCAGCTGTTTAGTAATTATTTCTTGGGCCAAAGCGAGAAAGCCCAGAGGCTGATGAAAGGCCAGTGGATCTTGGGAATCCTCTGAGAGCAAGAGCGCTCTGTGAGAAGAGCTCCATTAATGCGAACACCAGGGGAAATCTTGCTCTTGGTGCCCGAATGTGATCACCAAGAGCTCTTAATGTTGCTTTTTTAGTTCTGATCAAAGCTCAGAACCTTTAAAATAAACCTTTAAGCAAGCATAAGAAGAACTTGTTGCTCGTGTTGCGGAATATTGTAGAAAACGGTAGAAAAGCATCATTCCTACGGAACTAGTATATTTATTGCAGTTGCGTTGGCAAGACGAGACGGGAAGCTCCGCATGCCCTGACCCACAACATGCTATAGCATCAGTATTGTGTAGCATAAAACAGTGGCTCTGCTGCGATTTCAGTACATGCAGCACAAGCATTAGCAACACAGAAGGTCTCAGTTTTACCATGAAGCCCAGCGACGCTGCATGATGTCCAAAACTACATATATTTTCTGTAGTTGGTCAAACCGCACCGGAGTTTGTTTGGAAGCAGACCCAGACCACCTCAAAAAGTTGGTTTTGATCCAGAATTTTGTTTCGCTTGACTGTATTCACACCTGCGCAGAAAGTCTGGACCAACAGGGGAAACAAACTCTGGCCTGTTTAAAGTGGACTAAATGTGTTTTCACTCGGTGTGAAAACACATTTCCGGTCTGTAGAACTAAAGAAACTATGTAAAACTACGCCATAAATAATGTATAATGTTAGTGATAAATTAACAAGAATTTCTCGTGTAGAACGGATGCTCCATGAAAAGTATCTTTTATTCTGGACAAGAACAGCCTTAAGCTCATGAGGTTTTTTGTTTTTTTTTCACTTTTCTTTTTTTTTTTGCTGAGTATTTTCGCATCGCTATTTAACGGTCCGCTTGCCGGGACCATCTGTTAGAACCCACTATTATCAAGACATCCATCACAATCGGCTCGAGAGGAAGGTGCCATGAGACAAGATTGATAGATTCAGCCGAATGATACAGCTCTTTAATCCTTCTCTAATGAAGCCATTTTGCATTGGCTCATATTTCAACAGTTTGCTTGGTTTTTCTGATTTTATTTGATTTTTTTTTTCCAGTTTTCATATTCATATTTTATCCTTGACCAAGTCTTCCGGAGCTATTATAAGCAGCTCAAAGATTGAGTTGCTCTGTCACAAGGTTCTCTGCACCGCTAAGACATTAGCTGTATGCCAGGACATGCTTCCTGTCTGATTACCAGTTTTCAGACAGATCAACTTCACATCTGTTTAATTCGTATTTGATTAGAGTCTGCGTAGCAACATTCTAATGGCTTAATCATGAGTTCTTTTGTGACATAAGCAGAGACAATCTTGCAATGTTTACTTTTTTTGTGACCAGAATATAAAGTGGCCTAAGCAGGATGTGGGGTCTACCTAAGCAGAGGTCGATATAAGGTTTTGAGAAATTAATTTGGATTAAAACATTTGTAAACTCCACCAACGACAGAATGGAAAGAGTAACTAGTTTCACAATTTGGTTTCACAAGTCTGCGTTTGATTAGGTAAAATATATATATATATATATATATATATATATATATATATATATATATAAACCACATCGTTTGTTTAACTTGCGTCTTATTTATTTTTTTTTTTTTTTTTTTCCTGGTTCTAGGATATAATTTACTGCTTACAACAAACAAGTAATCTAAAAAAAAAAAAAAAAAAAGATGGAAAAATCGTTCAGTTTTCTGAGAAATTCAAATCAAAGCCTATCTGGTTGTGATCTATATAGACCTGGAAGCAATTGCATCATATTCGTACAGTTTACCAGCAGCATCCTAAACCGAAAACTCTTCAAGGAAGCAGATAACATGAAACCATTTTGGCGTAAAAGCCATCAACTCAAGTGGAGTCAGAATTCAGATGCTGACCGCTGCCTCGTCTCAAGCTTTTAACTCACATTTTTATCTCTCAGTTTCCTTCTATCTCTTCAACAGCGATTAATGTAAAAAAAAAAAAAAAAAAAAAAAAAAAAAAAAAAAACAGGAACTAAGCCAAAGGTTTCAAAACAAAATACCAATTTTCAGTTTGCTTTTGGGAGAGGTCAGGACGAACTCCACTTTCCAGCCTAAAGAGGACTTTCACACCCACTGTTCTCCAGACGAAAGAGACGCGATCCGACTGTCTTACTGTGACTCCCATTCAACAGCTCGTATTACCATAAAAAAGCCTTTGAAGCCTTAAAATGCAAAAAACATGAGGTTTGAAGAGGAGTCCCTCAGTGGAGAAATAATTGGATGTTTTTGACAATTTCAAGTATGTAAACATACTGTTAAGAAATCCTGTTGCTTCAATGGAAAGTAAAATGAGCCAGGATGGTAACTTCTACGATGAATGGGGAAAAATATCTTAAATTACATCCAGCACAAACTTTTTAGACATTTCCTGCAGATAGTTTTATAGAAACCTTTAAGACTAGTTGAAGCACAGGACTTTGAAGTTCATTTTAATCTACTAAATGTAGAAATATTGTTGATCAACGCTCTTATAAACCTAACATTTCACGTTATAAGAAATAAAATAATCTGCTATACTACTGGGTCGTTTCTTTCAAGTTTTTTCTTGTACGTACACTAAAGAAGTGTGATGTGAAAAGCAGACGGCATCTGAGATTTATGCGGTCTTTAAGCAAATGCATGTTAAAAAACGCGCTTCCAAGAGAAACGGAGCACTTTATGTTGTGCCCACCGGCTTTTTACAGCTGTCGTTATTACATATCGCGGTAATGTAAACCAATCGGCCTGCGTGAGAGGAAAATGCATTGGGGGATCAGTAGCGGTCAGTCTATCCCCCACGCAGTCCCAGTAAAAGGACGATACCAACCCTCTGTTTAAACTATAAAATGATGACGATAGTAGCAAATTTGAGGGTTATATCTTATATTTCCCTTTGTTAATACAAAAAAAAAAAAAAAAGTCCCTGTTGGAGAAGATATCTTCTGTGTAGACAATGAGTTGTAAGATCCACAGTGCTACAGTACACAACTGTCCTGAGTGAGACACTGAATCCTCAACATTACTGTTCAAAATGTACGAATAGAAGTGGAACATAAACAATATGGATAAAAAAAAAAAATGTTAATCAGATCCAAAGCACTTTGGGGAGAAGCAGTGCAAGTTCCTTCTGATGTGCAACTCTTTGGTCAGCAATGTCTGTTCAATAGGCTGAGCTAAGTCTCCATGGCAGCTGACTGCTGGATGCATTGTGTGTGTACTTAACGGAGGGACTTAAACATCATGTGAATAAAATCATCCTTTTATCCAAGGGACAAACATTATCATGAAAAAGCAATGGCGTAGCAGTTTGAGGCAGGGTATCTCTAACCCACAGCTCTCCTGCCCAACCTTGGCGTCCTCCTTTACTTTTTGTTCATTCTCACTTGGGCAGCTAGGCCAGCTGGCTGCCTCCTTAGCAGCTTGTCACGTAGTTTGTCCTCCATAAAAAGCCGCTCTACATCATCAAAACTGAGACTTATCTCCAAAGAGAAAGCCCTGCTCATGCACATTGCATCCGTCTAAAAATAAACATACTTTCCACTGAACAAGCACTGTGATATAGGCACCAAGGAGAAATGGTCCGGTCTGATTTGAAAATGTGGACCAGAGACGGGTACGAATACTTCAGGCCAGACATTTGCAAGCTATGTTGACGTTCATGCCTTTAAAAAAAAATTCACCCACAGGTGTGAATTGCATGCGACGCTCTCGCTGCTGAATAAGTTACCAAAAGACATGGAAAGCAAGGGTGCCTTACTTTAGTGTTAGCTAAAACCAAATCACAGCTATCAGATCATATATGCCAATTCAGAGGAAATTTCTTAAAAGAAAAAGAAAAACAAAGTCCAAACAAGAAAAGCCTGCATATCCAATAATGATAGAGCTGTTCAAAAATCAATTGAACAAAATAAAAATGAAGCCTTATAGATACTTCCGGAGGACATAATTAATAGCACCTAACAGAAGTGTTAGGGTTGTAAGGTCAGGTTCTTGTATCATGTATCTGTCTGGCACATTGAAAGTTTATCTTACACATAGTGCAGAAAAGCCCAGTGCGATCATGTATCCTGATGCACCCATTTGTCCCAACACTGGGTCACTGTGGTATCACTAAACCCCACAGGGACGGGTATTTTTACTCTGCAAACTTTTGTGTTTGCACAAAAAGACAACATGACGCCAACAAAACTCTCTCAGGTTCTCGTAAGGCTGTTACTGGAGCCACAAGGCATCTGCAGTGTCCAGTAGTCGGGACTCACTATTTTGAGTGAAGCTGGGAACGGCTTTTAACACAGCGATGCACTCTTGATTCTATCACTTGTGTTCTTTGAAGTCCGTTCGAGAGGTGCCACCACCTTGCATGCGGAATATTTTGACACCCACTCACTGGCTCCTTCAACCAGTCCATGTAAATCAGAGAATGGAAATATAAGATATACACAACTTAGTCATGGTTCAAAGGTACCGATGTAATAGCAGGTGATACACAACACATAGAGTAATGGAGTCCTCCAGGCTTCTGTAAATTGCAGAAGGATGCACTGAAAGTGTACTCTCAATGCCACATACGCACATTTGTTCAGATGCTTGTTGGCACACACATTAAATCGGCCAAACACTTAAGTGTAAGTGGTCGCTTGTGTCAGATGGACTGGACTGTATATTTCAGAATCTTCTGATCTGTGGAGAACAAGAGGGGGGAAAAAAAATCTAGTGAGCAGGAGTTGCATTGACAAACAGGTAGACTGATGTCAGGCGACGGGCAGCAATAGTTCAAATATCTGTTTCTTACACCCAGAGTAGTCATAGAATGAACTGCGAATGTACAACACGTCGTACCTTGAAACAATGGACCACATGTGGCGCCCTATCTGTCACCACATGTGGTGTGGTGTCACGAGCGGTGACAGACAGGGCGCCGCATGTGGCCCTATTTGTCGGCCTTGAGGTTATATATCACACTGGCTCACAAGTCATTTCTCAATAATCCTGGAAAATGAAAACATTTAGGGTTAGAGTTTGTCAGAATGTGTTTAATTGGCACTCTCTGGGTTCTTTAGTACTAGGTCGAATGTCAGTGCCCACCCCTTTAAGATCTCATTGGCTCCATCTTCTGATGATGAAAAAATGAAAGTGTGCAATGACCAAAAGACCAAATCATTGATCTATTTTTTTTTTTTTTTTTTTTTGTCAACAAGGCAATGGGTTCACTGTGCTGCTGTGCCATTTATGAAGTCAGTTCAGAAAAAGAGAAACCTTACTGACACCTTCTTGTACATATGCCAGGCAGTTCTGAAAGCAAAATGGGGCCAAATACTGTGAATATGTTACTTTCAGTTGTTTTTACACAATACATCAATGAAAAATAAGATTGTTCATGGTATTTATGAGAAGGGTCTCCTAATCTGATGGACAACAGCAGGAAAAAGTTTGTCCTCTGTCAGACCGAGGCGAGCTAAGACGGAGTCAGTGTTTTACTGCAGCAAACTCATCCCTGTGCATGCATGCTGTCAGTTTTGTAGTGCCGGCTGAAGAACAATTCTGATTTCTTCTGGAAAACAGAGAGACATAAAACGCGCCCGTACAGATTTAGCTCTGCGGAAATTCTCCAAAAGTAGACCTGACTGTGGTTGACCTCATGTAGACGTTAAAGGAGGACAGAAGAAGATGACGTCTGGTTTTTAGCTGAGAGCTTTGTCGTGTCTTCCTGAGTGCGACCGGGTGGTACGCTTCCTAAGGGGAAGACTGGGAATACCTTCTGTGTCTATTCAGGATCAGCCTCCAGGGTTGCCCCCAGCCTCAGACGCACAGCATGATGCCAGTCCTTTAAGTTCTTCTCGGGACACCGGAAGGTGAAGAGCAACAGAATTGAATTCTGACTCGGCTGTCTGTTTTCTTTTCTTTTCTCTTTTTGAAAAAAAAAAAAATTATTTAATTTTTTTCTTTTTTTTTTTTTTTTTTTTTTTAGCAGAATGTTCTAGAGATGCTGCAGAATGCGTAAGCTAGGAGGATAAACAAGAGTATCAAAGCCCCGATGATGCAAAAGGCTTTCCGGACAGAGATTTCCGATTAGAGTTCCACTGATGTTTCATCTGCCTGCAGCCTTGGGAACACATGACACTGCAGATAATCTGCTCAAATAGCTCACAATAATTAAAATATCCATGTGCCAACATGGATACATCACAGACGAATCTAATACACCAGCTCCAGCCTGGTAATTAGGCACCAGTAGCATAAGGAGATTTGAAGTCCATTTTAAGCTACTGCTTCCCCCCCCCTCCTTCTTCTTTATTTTGTTAATGAGAAAAGCAGATGTGCTGTACATGTGCTTCAGATAACAAAACGCTCCTAATCCTTAGTAAAGGAGGCCTTTCTTCAACTCACTTCAGGCACAATGACTTAGCCTGCCAGGCGAGATGCATTACATAAAGACGTGAAACACTCCTTTCAGTCCTAAGTCACAGTTGGCTCTAATTAGGTCCAGTCATGTCAGATAAAGCCTTGCTGCTGTTTGTTACCATCCCATACTGTATGATTTCACTCAATAGTCCCTGGAGGTGAGTCGAGAATAGATTTAATTTGTATGGAACAAATGAAGTTGTAGACTGTTTATTGTTGTGGGAGAAACGCGGGGCGTGAGACAGGAAAACCCAACCTGGCTATTTTGTGTATTTAATATTGAGTGATGATATTATGAGGGAGATGCTGTTACAACCAGGGGGCAGAAAATGCCTGGCAGGACGTGTAATGAGCGAACAATTTAGATGCTTTGGGGAAAGCGGTTCGGATCACTCATGAACATGGCTGCGAAACCACAACGCTACTTGACAGAAGAGAACCAGAGAGATGCAGACACGTGGGACAGTGCATGCTATAAACCCGAGTCGCATAATGTGGTCTAAATTTGGTTATTTTCCGTCATAATTAAGATTCTTATTGCAATCTTTTTAGGTCAAATCTCAAACAAAGTACATTTATTTATTATTTTTTACGTTTTCTCAAACAACTCAATACTTTGCAATGTAATTCCATTTATTTCTTTGGAAAATAATCTATTCTGAAGTTCAAAACTATATTATTATATTATCTGTACAATGGCGTTTTAACATTGACTATAAGAGTAGACTGAAAAAGCTCACTTCATATATATGTTGTTGGAGTGTGTTTTCTCTCACAATCTCGGCGTTTTTCATTTTACACCATTATGTTTGCAGTGGAAGAGAGACTGTACTGGCTGCTGGATCTTCCTATCAGACAGTGACAGTATTTGGTTTAGGGAGAGCTGTTGAGAGAGCTGTTCAACCAGCCGACGTCTAATCAGTCAACCCGAGTCTACTAATATAACTGGCTTTTCTACTCCTCTAAAGAAAAAAAAAAGTCAGTGTCAGTATGGAGTAGATAATTCAAAAGAAAATGAGTGTTTTAGATGACTGAATTTTACAACTAATTAAATTTCAATCATATCCATGGCATTGATGTTCATGAAGCATTGAAATGGAACCACTGCCGATTGTTTAATGGGTGAGATCAGTATTATGGCTGAGATACCAGGACACTGCATCCTTTCTCTGACTTGGCTTTTACATCAGATACTTATCTGGGCAGTAAGCTAGATCTATTCATTTCAGTGGCTAAGGCGAACCTTCTGAAATGCATATTAATAATAAATCTAGTGAAGTAAACTTGATCGGAAAATTTTACACCATCCCCGCCCAACTTATGATTGGATCCTCTAATGATGCATTTGTTTGGGTTCTGTCTGGATCTCATACACGCAGTCTGCTGCACAAACTACATTAATATGGATGAACCAGCAAGAAAACAAAGTAAACATGGGCACATGTTGCTAGTGGTTCAGTTCAGTGTCTCAGCATGTGTACAATCGGAGTTGTTGGCAGGTTTATTTCACCGACGGACAGAAGTAGAGTTGAAAAATGTTTTTTTCCTGTCATTTCAGTAAGAGTAGAGATGATGGGTTTTATCCGTCTGAACACAATCTGGTCTTGAAATATGCAAAATAGCTGCATAAATATAAAAAAAAAAATGTAAGTTTTTTTCAAAACATCATTGGCTGTTTTTTTTTTTTCTGTCCTTCCATGGAGTAAGATTCGCAATCATCTATCGTGGCTCGCTTGTTTTTTTTTAATTATTTTATTTTTCAGTGCTTTTTCACTTCTTTTCTATCTAGTCTTGGTATTTCTGATCAATTTTATGCCTTGGTTGTGAATCAGTGGATTGGACCCGTCTCTCTGTATTCACAAAATACGTGTCATTAATTTGTACCAAACCGCAGCAGGATTTCAGACAGTGAATTAAATGTGAATAAAGCAGAAACCGAAGAACAAAATAACCAGCCCCACAAAATTCAGAAATTAGGGGAAAACATCCAACAAAAATATGAATGAGTGCCGCAAGAAGCAGCAAAGATTATCCGGCTCATTGATCCTTTTTATGAGGGAGGGAAGGAAATTGGAAGCGGAGGAGTGAAAAACGCTTTGATGGAACCATAAGATTTCATTTCAAATGAAAGGAGGATCCCGTTTATGAGACAGAATAATCGTAGTTTCTGAAGGTTCAAGAGTAAAATTTTGGACAAAATGTGTTTCCGTAAGTGTACAAATTAAGTTGTTTTCTTTTTTAGCCCTTTAACCAGATTAATAATAAAAAAAAAAAAGATAAAAACCACCCAAATAAAAATATTTTAAATTGTTTACAGGCTGGTACTGACGAGCCTGACGACATTTATGTTTCACTCTGTCGATTGAATTACGCACAGATTATTTTGAAACCGATTTTGTAGATGATTCACCACTTTAGCTCGGCCTCACACATAAAATCCACGGTAAACAAATTAAAGTCGGAGCTGTTACTGTGACACAACCCGGCAAAGTTGGGATGTGATTTGTAAAACTCTCTAAATTACCCCTGACAGCGCTAAAATTAGGCGAGGCAAAGGTGTGCTGAAAATAGAGAACCAAATTTGTGACTTTATCAGAGATTTATCAGGTACTTCCACAGAATGACCCCTGTGGTGATGGTGATATAATAGCGTTTTTACGGTCAGACAGATTTGTAGATGTCTTAATGAAATTTGGCAGAGCTACCTTCTTCTCTTCACACATGATTTTCTTCAAAGAGCAACTAACCGTCTGCGAGGCATCTTTCTTGGGAGCTTAGCACAGGCTCTCTATTTCCAGAACTCAACCCTCCAACCAAACGGCTGGAGTAAACAACGTCGGATGTGTGTATGCGTCTACGGCGCGCGCTGCAGAGCTCGGCGTCAGTCATGCAGCGTAACGTTAAAGTCACCCAGGATTTCAACCACAACCCAGATCTGCACATCTGAACTATCTCCACTGTGCTATCAGACTTGGAGTTGAGTCTACTTTTTAATATACACAAGTTGTTTTTTTTTTCTCTTTCTTTTGTCCCCTCTCTGTCTCAATGTAGTTCTGTTTACTCTGTCCATCTGTCCCCAAAATAACGAAATACCCAAAACCATGTTTTTGGCTCAAATTAACATAAAGCAGGCTAAGAAATCTCAAAAATAATTCTTATCTAAATAAGTCTAAGAACTAATGAGAAAATACGTTTTGAAAATATGAAACCGTGGCACACCATCCCATTAGCAGTCGGCCTACCAAAGTTACTCCAAGAGCACAACGGCAACAGGTTGAAAATGTCCAAATAGAATCCAGTAAAAGATTATGGAGGCAAATTTTGAGAATTCTGTCAGCGATGGGTCAGAAAAAAGTCATTTCTCAACAAGAACCATCTTATGTCAAGCTGCAGCAAGACACATTTTAAACCGCAAGTCCGTCTCAATTTATGTACAAATGGCAAAGTTTCACACAATGTCAACATGCGCCAATATACACAAGATAAGAATACAAGGTATATTAACTCACTCAGCTGTGGTGTGAGTTTGTAAACAGTAAGTTCCCTGTTCCAAAACCAACGCGGCCCCAGAAGAACACAAAAAGCCTGTCTGAATAATTCTTGATTGTTCGCAATATTTCAAGGAAAGTTTTCTGAGAGGACTGGCGAGACCAAAGCGGAATTTATTTTAACCAACGTCCCTCATAACAACCTGCATAATACATTCAAACATGGCGGTGGTCTGATGTTTCAGGATGCTTTGCTGCTTCAGGACCCAGAATACTTTCCGGCCATCTTTTCATAACCTTGATAGTCAATGCTCTTGGGTTATGCCGCAAGTCTACCTCTAAATACTTCTAGAAAAAAAAAAAAAAAAAAAAAAAAAATCTGAAAATTAAATTAAGGTTTTATAGTAGCTTTGTCAAAGTCTAAACTAAAGCCCAATTGACCTTTAACAAGCTGTTCATCCTGGACATTCTTGTCGTATAACTAATTTAATTTAAAACAACTTTGCACAGAATACAGTGCCAGAATGCATTCACTGTTATTTAAAGTACGCATTGGCAGCTCAGATATTAAAGGAACTTGTTTCATTCAGTGCCGTCTTAAGAAATCATTAGATGTAACAGATCATTACTTTTTCACACGGGTATAAGTTGTACAAAGTAGCTTTTCTTCTATTGTTGCAGCTTGTGTTTATCGAGGTTAAATTTATTTCATACAAAAAGTCGTTGAAGTGTGTGAAATGTTTAAAAATGAATAAATAGCAAACAGAGAAATCTGTAAGGGGGGGAATATGTTTCCATGGCTCTTTGTGTGAAGCTTTTTGCTGCTCACTCTCATCTTCACACCATTCGTCCTCACCCTTACGTTGACTTGGTGGCAGCAGAAGAAAAGCTGTGTTCTTCTCACTACATGCATGCATCTCATTCGCACCACGAATGGTGGCGCAGCATAGGCCGGTCGTGGGAATGCTGCAGCTGCAAAGGGAAGCCGCTTCCCCGTCCACCGTCTCTGCATCCGTTTCCAGCAGGGATCGGCGTGCCGCTGTTCGCAGGGAAAATCTGAAACATGCCAGGAGCTCCAGCTGCCACGCGACTCACCAAGCAGGAAGACAGCTGACACGGAAGCCCCTTATTGGATTGTCCCAACCATTCAGGGAAAACGTGTGCTAGAAATAAGCCTTTGGGAGTTCCCGGATAGAAAAAAAAAAAAAAAAAAAATCCCTCCTTGACCACGTTTTTAGCTTTCGTTCAGACATTTTGAGAGAACAAAATCAGCGTAACGATCCCCTTCCCTGCCTGTTTTAGCCAGACTACAGTTACCAAATTAATGAACAGCAAAAGACTCTGTTCTCCCTCTTCTCACTCCCACGCTGCCTGAAGAGAAGGCCTCCAACACGTTGTGTATGATGTGACATGATGTAACACTCTCTCTCAACTCAGTTCATATCTCTTTGTTGAGGTGCCTATTTTTTTTTTTTTTTCTTACTAATGGGGGTGTGCATTAGTATACTCAGGGCTCCCGCAGCATGTCTGATAACATTACTGACAAAATGTTTCATCCACAGATAAAATCTGAATGCACAGCGAGGCCTGACTGTGTGGAGGCTTTACTCAGAAATCCAAATCTTAATTCTCTGATTTGTAGTAAATATATATTTTTTTGCCCTCACCAAGTCGGGGTGCACAAAATAACATATGCAGCACCACTGCATTTACTTGTCAACATTGACATTTAAAAATATGTTTTCTTCATTTATTTGAGTGAGAGGGCAGCGTGGCGCTTTACTTCAAATCACTTTTCATCTCAGTATTGCCAGAGAAACAATAGAGAGGAGCGCAGCACTGATTGCCAGGTGGAGGGTCAATCGTAGAATCACCATGTATTTGGAAGACGATTCATAAAATCCCCACATCTCAAGGTGGCTGAACTGAGCCTGCCACATTGTAATTTGTTTATTTTTTTATTTATTTATTTATTTTTTTGCTCCTCTGTTTCCAGAAAAAAAAAAAAAAAAATTCTAATTGTTTTAGAGCTGTGACTCAACCATATCACTTTTAGCGGTAACACTTCATTTGACGGGTTGTGAATGAGACTGTCATGACGGCGTCATAAACATGACATAACATCTGTCATGAACATGTATAAGTCTTCGTGAATATTTATGACTGTTGTCATAAAGTGTCATTCGGTAAATCATGACACTTTTAATGCAAGCTTGACATCAATCAAAATGTATTTGTTATGACAACTTAACATTAACCAAGAAATCATGACCTGACATAAATTTGTTATAAAAGTATTACTGATTAAACTTTTAAAATGATGAAGCTTGATGTTATCAAAAAACTTTAGGTGGATTTAAATGAGATTAAACAAATAATATTTGGGGAAACATCAGGTCCTGCCATGTCTTTTATGATACACTAGTAATATTTACTTGAAATGAGTTGTGTGATATTCTCAGTGTTCTGCTGCATCGTGACCAAGTATGTCGCTGTCACCTTGATGGTGATGTTTTGCTGTGTTTATAAAAGAATCAACGTGTGCTGTCACTGGTCAGACAAGTAGTTTACCTGTTTTCAATAATTATTGGTTGAATACCTATTAATTTTGTGTGCAGCTTGCTTGTGTGGTTATTAGATTATATTTTCTATAGTTTTAAATGCCTAGGAAAGTCCTACTGTTCTCCTGAATTCTCGTTTTTTTTTTTTTTTTTTTTAAACTGTTTGAAATACATAAATTCAATACACTTCTAGGAAAGCGATGCCTTTGATGATGCCGTCTTCCAGGAATCATGAAAAAGATAAGCAGGCATCCGTATTTTCTCTGTCACCTTCTTTTGCTTCTACCGAGTAACGCGGATGCCGCGTGATTTCAAAATGTCGAAGGCTCTTTCGAATTCAGGAAGGAGAAAAAAAAAAAGTTTATTCAGCTCTGCCAATACAACTCGAGAACAATTTCCTTCATAAGTGTCCCAGATGAAAACATGTCGAACTTTAAAGCACTAAGCTTCTTGGGTCATAAAAAATATGAGTCATTTTATTTTTTAAAAATACGGTTGTGGTTCGCAGTTAAAAAACTTCTTTGGCTGCCAAAAAAAAAATTTGTTTTGTTTTATTATCGTTAGAATTCACGCAACCATTGGTGTGAACATGCAGTTCATTTCTTGCAGATTTATACAAATCTTACCAGGAATGTCAGTAGTTGTGAAGGACGCTACTGTTTAAGAGCTTTAGAAGATCTGGGAATTTGGAACGAGTTGTGTGTGCTCTTTTGTTTTCACACGCAACTCCTCAAGAATATCTCAAGCAAAACTTCCAAACATCTCAAGGACAAAATCAATAAGGTATTTGAGAGGCTGCGCCAAAGGTTTCACCCTCTGTTTTGTGTTTATCTTGGTCCATGCTGCTGAAATTCAAAGTACCTTACACTGTTTCCTATTAATGTGGAATGTCTTCAAGCAAGACTTTCACTTGTACGTATATTTTCAGTCGACGTGCTGGTGCGCTTACTCAAGCGTGACATATCTCCCTGACCGTCGGAATGAGCCTCCGTGGTTGTTTTGATAATATATGCAGCTTTGCGCTCTATTTGTAATCAAAATGCAAAATGGTGCAAATTAATTTTGAGACTTTTTCTTGTTGTTGTTGTTGTTTTTCCTATCTCAATTCAAATGCAACAGAGCAGACCACAGGCACAAATGAAAATGGCAGGCACATATCTATTCACTTTTTATGTTGTTTTCATGCACATCTTCAGTTCTCACATTTTGTGAAAAGCGCAAAACAATAGAATCGAAAACAGAAAAAAAAAGGTATTTCAGCTTAGCCTTTGGAAGAAAAATGAAGTGTTCCGTGTTGCAAAACCAGGATTTTCTTACGTCTTTCGACGATATCCTGCACAAGACCTCCGGCCTGCTTTTGCAAAGAAAACACGGCGGCCATCTTTGACGGTACACGTTATTACCTGCCAAGTCGAACTCGAAGTGGGCGTGTGACACTTTAATGTCATCCGCAGCCCAGAGCCTTAACTCTAATACTTTCCATCGCTTCATTAGCAGGGACAGCATGTATGTATGTATGTGTCTGTGAGTGGGTGTGGGGTAGAGAATAAGGAGAGAAGAGCAGCACTGATGCTGTAACTCGGCTGCCATAATGGCTCAAGCAACCCACGCAGAGGCAGACAGAGTGGAAGAAAAACCATTATTAATATTTCCCCTCTGAAATGAGCCTGAGAAGAAGTCGTCGCCTGCTGCTAGTGAAGTCCCGTCCCTCACACCCCTGCACCGTCCATTTTATTTTATTTTATTTTTTTTACTCTTTTGGACATGAAAGCTGACACAATGATTTCTATTACTGCACTTTATCAGGCGCTTATTGTGGAGGCTAGCACCGGTAATTCTCTCTTTTTTTTTTTTGGAGTTAAAGTTGTTTTTTTTTTCTTTTCAGTAAAAAGCTGACGCAAAGCTTAAGAGAGAATAAAAATAAATAAATAAAAGGAGTGGATCCATTAGCTTCAGGTTGGTCTTTCAGTCATAGCTGCATCAAAAATCCACTTCTTGTTTTTTTTCTACTATACTCTTAGCTCTTGGACTCTGATCAATGGAATTAAAATGGCGAATTTCAGTAGAAAAACCAAAACACGCAATAATTTGTACTTAAGCTAGAAAGGAAACAAACCTCGCAAAGGTGCAACTGTGACAAAATATTGCTTCTCTTCCAAGGCTTGAGAAGAACAGAGATAGCTTCCACCTGGATTAAACGTGGTGTTTAAGCCATAATTTGGTCATTTCACAGTGTTTACTTTGTGAAAGTGAATTTGAATCACTTAGTCAGTGGGAGATGGTAAAATTTGCAGAAATTGAATAAAGCCTGAGAAACACAAAAAAAATGCCTAATTTCTTTAAAAAATCTGTGAAAGATCCCCAGATGTTGCCTGTTTTGTGCCTCAGTACAAAAACTGTTGACTTTATTTAGAGAAATTCTGAATCTCTTATTGTTGAAATAAAAACAAACAAACACAGAGGGAATCAGACAGAACACAGAAGGATGGGGAAGGGCTAAAAATAGCCTTAGAAAATCACCCCAGTTCCTGGAAGAGAGTCTCATGCTGGACACACGACGTGATATATTTCTCAAAACTTAAAAAAAAACCCATAAAATAAAATCCTCAACCTTTTAATTGCGTGATGAAATTAGTTTCATTCAGGCTATTGCCAAATTGCATTCCAGGCTTTATACTGGCGGGCGACTCTGCCGCTTCCCCCCATCCAGACTAACCTGAATGTAAGGATGAAGGGATTTGTTTGCTAATACCAGTCCTGTTCCTGGGTTCTCTCTCTTGCCTTTCTGAAGTGAAGCTTCATCTTGACCCCTGGAGGACTTGGACTCATTGCCACTGTGATTTTTAATCATGTTCATCCGCGTAGGCTCGGATGCTCCCCGAGTGTTGCTTAGACTGCGAGCCGGCCGGAGAGAGTAAGGCAAAGATTAGGTCCGCTCATTCTCACAGGGATTTAATGCCGCATAAACCCGCGAACTCGCTTGCCAGGACATGCCCACTGCGCAGTCAAGCAGACCACGATAAAATGTAATGACATGGGCCGCCGAGTGCCCCGCTGTGATTGAAATGGAGACACAAAGCTGTGGGAAAATGGAAGCGAAACGCCGGAGCTCAGTCTTATTCTGTTCAGACTGTGACATGCCACATGGTTCGTCTACTTGTTAAAAGCCTTTGTTGCGACTCGAAACCGCTATTCGAGCGCTCTTCCACAAAGAAAACAATGGCGGGAAACTTTTTAGCACATGTGTTAATGCAGATTGCTTTGCAGTAAATCTATCTGCGGAGAGCAGATTATCCCCAGGACAACTTGGCAGAGCTGTGGATTCTTTTTTTTATTTATTTTTTTTTATTTACGTGTTTGTAATTACTGGCCCAGTTTCTGCCTGTACCTGTCTCTCTCTCCTCTACTGGGGGTAAGTCTGTGAGTGCAGAACTCCTGAGGCGAGAAGGGGGGTTTGCTGCGAGCCAAGCGGATCGCCATCATTTTGGTGTTGGCCCGCAAATGAAGCCTGGCGTCTGCTGCTGCTGCTGCTGCTGCTGCAAAGGATGTGCCGGCAATTAACAGAGTTTATGACTGTCACAGATTAGGGCAAACTGCTAATGTCCTGCAACACTTTTTGCTGCTCACCTTAATAGTATTTTGCGATCCTCATTCATTCGACAGAGGATTTCTTCGCTGATTGGGAGTCCTGGAGCACAGCAGCACCGACACAATGGAGTAGAATAGTGGGAGCAATAATAGTAAAAACACACTTTAGTCACAGACAGTTATTGCTGTCTTCCTGAGGATGGCATGCACAATCCCTGAACCAAAAAAGCTCACATAAAGACTTTGGTAACACTTTATTTGAAGGGATTTGCATAAGACTGACATGACATGAACGGTTATGACTGTTGTCATGAAGTGTCATTCGGTAAATAATCACGCTTTTGATGCAAAAGTGTGCTAAAGACTGCACTGAAAGTCCATCAAAACTGTCAACTTTGCATTAAAAGTGTCATTATTTACCGAATGACACTTCATGACAACAGTCATAACCGTTCACGGAGACTCCTTCATATTCCTCGGTGGTGTTATGTTGTGTTTATGACGATATTATGTCAGTCTTATGTACACCCCTTCAAATAAAATGTTACCCAGAATTTTAATAGACGTGTTTTAATGTTTAACTCCCATTCACCTACTGAGAAATAATTTGGTCATTCTTCGTTCTCCCTGATTCCCAATGATATTCCTACACAATTCCTGCTCCCAAACTGTCAGTAAAAGAGACAGAAAAAAGAAAAAAAACAAAAAGAAAACACCCAACGAAAATAACCTCCCTTCGTCCAGAGTGGGTTCTCACTTCCTCTTCCTTTGCCACTCCTTCAGCTCCTGCTCAACTCACCTCCAGGGACTGTGTATTTGTTATTCCTCCCCCTAGAGTAAACCCTCTGCTGGCCGCCAGCTTTTATATTCCACACCATTAAGAACTTGACAAAAAGAGTTAGCTTGAGTGGCATGTTTATTGCTCTCTGTAGTGGGTGCTGCTAATGAGGCCTTTGCACTGTGCTGGGCCAGCAGGATTAGCCCAGCATCACAGGAACAAGCCAAAACACGAGTCACTGTCACTGGCCATCTCCTTGCGTGTCCAGATTCACTCGCAAAATCAAGCATCAGGCTTGCGGTGCCGTGAGACAGAACTGCACTGAACCTTAGATCCATTTCTCTGTAGCAAATGCAAATTGCTTTAAAGTAATTTAATCACAGCTGCAATATCTGCGGTCAAGTGGTGCCGGAAATTAAGAGAGAGAGAAAAAAGAAAATTAGCATTGTGCACGTAGTTGATGCTTTAGTAATTTGTTAACTTTGAAAGGAGATTTAGCTAAGCAGTAGTGGGACGGCACAAAGCTTTCTAAAGTAAGTCATTAATTAGTGGGGAAATAGCTGAGTACTTGGCATTAGGTTGAGAGGCCTGGTTGGCTCCGTTTACATTCTTCTATGCTTTCTATTCCATTCCATTAAAGCTGACCCGAACAAAAATGTTCTCGGCAAGTGGAATACGATGATGGAACAGTAGCAAGTCACAAATGGAAAAAAGATGGCAAGCCGTAGCCATGGCTACGGCTTTCCTTTAATGATGTTAAAGGTCATTAAAGTTAAAAGTTAATGACCTTTAAGCGTCATTAACTTAAAGTCAACAGGAGGATGACGAAACTGATTTCGTGGTTGACGTTCACCAGCCCTTACAAAATGGATTTAGGAAACGGTCGCCGATTCTCGTCGGTCTGCATTAAGTTTTCAACGACAAGTTTTGTGCTTCTGGCACACAAATTAATTTAGCTTTTCTTTTCTGCTTCGACAACTGAAAGGTGCACACTTTATAATTTCACTCCCCTGCATGCAAGGTCTCGTTTTTCAGCTTTTCAACCAAATTCTGTCAAACTCAGCAGCCCCCAGTGATTTTTTTTTCTCAGTTATTGGCAGTTCCCACTAGAAATATCAAATAAAATTAAAAATAAAAAAAATAAAAAAACTTGATCCATGTAGTTATGGGGTTTAGCAAGTCTAAATCAATATTATTTTTACACGGTTTGAGAGGCTATCAAAAACCAACCCACTAAATAAATTCCTTGGGCGTCTGTATTTTATCTGATACAGACGAGTGTCAGATTAGTTATTTTGGTGATTGCTTATGCATGCTGTAAGCCGTCTTACTTGCATGTCAGGTGATTGACTTTGAACTCTACAGTTATTTATACTGTCAGCCACTATTATCTGCCACATACGGTAACACCAGCTATGCCCTTCCCATCCAAAACACATTTGACAAAACAGAACATGGCGTTTCCAGTTAGTTCAACACCATTTTACGTTTCTGGTGTTAACTTTTCGTTCATTTTTGCAACGTCCTTTGTGTCAGAACTCATGTAACGAAATATAAATAATTATTAGTTTATTAGTAGTAGTGGATCCTGGCTGGATCTGACATCGATCCAGATGGGAACACTCCCCAGCACTCCTTGTTGGGGATCTTGACGCATGTCAAGAATGAAAGATTTTCATTTTTGGCTTTAGCACCTAATACTATAATGAAGTTAATGTATAATGTATAATATAACACAAATGCCTTGTTAATCTCTTGGTGAGTTTACTAAAGTGTTCATCTTTTACCATCGCATTGATGTTATGTAAAATGAGGGGAAATAAGTTCTCCCTCCCTTAATGACATATTTCGGCAAATGTTCTGCACCTGCTTCCTGTCCAGAGCCTTTACATTTAAGCATATGTCCTTCTGTTCAGAGACGCGCCAGAATGCCTATAAAATGGCCCCCCAGTGACTCAACACGATGGAACCCACAGCGCCGTTTCAAATTGAGAGCTCGCTGACTGTGACATTGCCTTTTTAATGCCGTTCTTAGACATTCATTATCATTAAGATGTTGCTTTCCATACCTGCTTAAGTAAGCATTTATCCCAAAGCTGTTAGATCCCCTGTACCTCATGCTTGCTCTCGCTCCTACTGCGGGACAATTTGCAACCCAGCTTTGCATCAGCAGTTACAAAAGGATGCTCTTTATCTCATACTTTTCCCAGCATGTCCAAAAAAAAAAAAAAAAGAAAATGCTGTACTCAATCAAGTTTTTTGACTGATGGATATAGAGTATGTGTGTAAAACATGTATATAGATTCTGTATAGATTCACTAGAAATACTTGGTTGGGCATGAATTACTGTGTCGTGACATATGATCATGCACTGTGACATGGAGGTGACTAACTTCTGGCACCGCTGAGGTGTGATGGATGACCGAGTTGCTGCACTGTTTAGGTCCGGTGTCTGTCGTCTTCCTCTACAGGACTCGGGTCAGGTCAGTTTGCTGGCCAGTCGATCATAGTAACATCATGGTAACTGAACCAGCTTTTGGTACCGATGGCAGTGTGAGCAGGTCCCAATTTCAGACGAAAAATGAAACGTGAAACTCCACGAATCCGGTCAGCAGAGGGAAGTAAGCACTCTAACTTACTGGACCAAGACAATTATCAGTGTGTGGAAACTTCAGTCTGGACTTCTCTAAGTGATGTGGATTCTCCAATCCTTCTTCAGATTCTGGGACCTTGACTTCCAAATAAAATGCTAACTTTTTTTTTTATACATATCTGAAAAGAAAAAAAAAAATGCACTGCTGAGCAAAAACCCACTTCCTGAAACGAGTGACAGAAGCATCCTGAACTTTTTCACAATATTTTGACATTTTTCGGTCATTTTTGTGGATGTTGGTTATGGTTTGAGCTAAAATGTGAGTTGAGTTTAGGTTGATGTTTGGGAAAGGTATTATCTGTTAATGGTAGCAAGATCAGTTACTTGCAGGGTTGTGTGAATGGATAGAGATATTTAAAGATTGGTGTAAACGTGTTTGTTTGTGTGCATGCATCTCTGTGTGTTTGAATACCTGCAATCCTCCTTCAAATTTCTAATCCACATCTAGTGAACAAAGTAAAGATATTTTGCTCATGCTCTCTCTGCATTTGTGTAATGACATGCATATCTCTGCAGTCTCCAAAATCCATTTCCATGTTAATCTCATTTGCATCAGTTGGAAGCAGGATGTGTTTGGTTTTTATTTTAGTGTCCGCCGAGTTCTGATCTTAATGTACTTTTCAAGTTGCCTAATGCTATTCGAGCGGCTGTGGAGTTTCGCCTGCATACAATATGTAAGATGCTTACTTGTGGAAGTAATTAATGTTAGGTTTAATTGCCCACCACATGTCTCCTTCTACTGGAATCCCCCAGGATCCCTTTTGTACAACCCCAAAGTCTAATTAGGCCACATGGGTCACCCAGACATGGCAGTCCTATAATTAGTCTCCAAACATGGCCTCGCACACACAGGGAAGTCAAGGTCCACCTTCTACAGTAGCACACTCTTACAACGTTGGACAACGTTGTTTTATGAAGGACGTCCATTCAGTTGCACTCGGTGAAGACAGTGGAGTTTGCTACTTTACAGATGTTCCACATTGAAATGGCTGCCCTTTGCGAGCAAAGCCCAGCAACCGTGGTCGATAGCCCAAGTAGAGACAAGACTACAAACATGAAATATTCAAAGACTGGGAACACCACAGACCAAGACAGGATAACCCATGACCATATAGAAAATGATACAACCAGAGATAAAATGTTGCAATAAAGTTAATGACCCAAGTGCCACACTGTACATGTAATGTTTTGTGGCTGCTGTAGTACATCACTGTTCAAGTTGGGACTAAAAAGTCCCACTTGTTTCAAGGAAGCAGGTGCGCACAAGAAGAGAAAAGCGAAGCGAAATTTGTGAAGACAAACATGACCAAAGGACAAGACTGAAGATGAGATAACCAATTTTCAAGTTGGAAAAAATACAACCACTGTTGTCAAAGTATTTGGAGTTTCCTATGTATATTGTAGAGCATAAACTATGACACTGATTTTGATGATTAGTAATTACACAAAAATGGTTCCTGAACCGTCGGCTGAGGTCTTCCATGTGGAATTTCTGATTTTTTGTGTTCATCTAAGCTCCGTGTTTTAAATAATGCAACGTTGGTAGGGGTTTTTTTCCACCTCTGTCGTTGTGTCCTTGAGGAAGACACTTTACCCACCTTGCCTCCTGATGGTGGTCAGGGCAGCCTCACTTCTGTCATCCTGCCCCACGGCAGCTGTGGCTGCTATCCAGTAGCTTGCTACCGTCAGCGTGGGATTGTGGGCTTAGATGGGTGAGTGACTGAATGGAGTATGAGGCACTGTGGGGTCTTCTGGACTTGATGAAGTACTATACAAGCACAAGCATTTACCATTTACCATTACAGTGGAAGCTGATCACTTTGGCGCCTTTGGTAGATTTGACTGATTTGTACCATCTGCCACAGGCCGTTTCACACTGGCTATCAGATATGATGGTTTTGTACTGACTTTGAAAACCAAAAACTTTGTGTAATTTTCTTTGATCTCCATAGTTTTCTGCAAAAGATATGTGATTATATGACTTATTAATATAGAATAAATATCTATCAGCAAAATGGAGCTGAATGTGAAAATCTTAATCTATTCCACATTGTTCACATTTGCATAAGACGCAACTGGTCCAAAGAAGAATCAGAACTACAGTGAGTGTAAAATTTTCATGAACAGTAACTAACTACACAGTTCATGAAATTTCTTAACTTGGATAATACTTGAGAAAATAAAGCAAAGATTTGTCTGTGGGTACACAGCAAAAAAAAAAAAAAAAAAAAAGGAAGTAGGAATAGATGAAAAGGCAACATGCGTTAACAAAATGGGGACTGTTTGAAGAAACAGAAAACTTCCGAACTGGGCCGCCGCCGAGACGGAGCCATTCTGTTGCGCTGGACTGGAAATTCCACTTGGAAAATGATATGTGGCACCTGATGAGGGAAACTGACCGAGAACCTTGTTCTGCATTGATTCTTGATCCATCCGCAACGTTTTTTGATTCACGAAATCAAAATTGGTTAAAGAAAACAGATGGAGTCACACTGGCCAGGAAGCAAAAAAATAAAATAAATAAATAAATCCTCCCACCGTCAATTGCCCTTTTCTCATGCACATTATAAATCAGCTCGGTGTGACATCTCCAAAAGGCCACGCCATATATCCCTGTCCGCATTTACTGCGTGCCAATAAGAAATGGAAGTGGCTCCAACACTTGTGAGGAGCTCTAAGTGAAATATATCTGTATCAATTCTGGAGGAGGAGATTATTGACAGAGCAGCTTTTGCCTTTTACAGCAGTGAGTGATATCCCTTGCCGCCGTTGCTGCATTCAGGAATCTATCAACGGCTAATAATTATGTGTACATTTACCAAAGGGGGCGCGGGTATAATAGATCGATTCACACACACTCCTATTCCCATTCTGCACATGGATTTCCTGTCATTTTCATGAAGGATTCTGCTTCAGAAGACTGCTCTCTCTCTCTCCCTCCTTGTTCTCCCAAGCACCATTCCTGATGAATAATGTTGCTCTCTAATTCATTAATGCTTTTTAATAAATCATGACCCGAAGCATGTTAATGTTTTTCCATTTTGTCTCGCTGTATTCGCCTCTGTGAAATAGCTGGCGATTGTTCATACATGACAGAACTGCTGAGGCTGCTGATGACGAGTCCTCAGCCTGATGTTTGCACATCACAGTTTGCTAGTGGCATGTTTGTGTATCAGCAGCAGACGTACGAATGTATAAACCTGCACATCGCTATTAATCATTCGGACTGTTTTAAGGAGTTAAACCTAAATAGTTCCTAGATTCCTGCCAGATTTTTGCTTGTGTGTAAAAATCGAGTAATTAATGTAAATTATATTTAGAACTAAAAAAAAAACCACAAAAAAACTGTGAAATTAATCACTAATAAAGTCGTCTGAATGTTTAATTTATTTGTAAAGCGGAACTCTGTATTCACTTGCAAAACCTTTTGAAAGCTACCACCGAGCTAAAGCAGGGAATTACGGCTATCATTACAGTCTGCTGTTCAGAAACATTACAGTTTTGCTAAAGAGATTTGACGAGACAGATGTGAATTTAAGTATTTACTCTATGATATTTTGTAGCTTTAGATTCAATAATACCATGACGACAACACCTCTTCTAAATATTTTGTACAAATACAAATTGACCCAGCCTGTCACGTTCTACTTAACACATCAAATTTCCCGAACCTCTCCTCTGAGTGCAAATTTAAGGTCATTCAGTTGCTCTGCGCTTGAGTGAACTTTACAGATATCGAGAGGTCGATTTTAGTCTCCCGTTTAAACCTTAACGAGATGAATTAAGTTGCAAGACGCACGGAAAATGTGATTGGGATATTCGCTTGAATTTGGCAACTCTATTTTAAAGTCTTACATATTTACCTCCATAAAGTCAATTTGTTCCAAATAATCTACTGAATGAGTCAATGTTGACCTTTTAAGGTGCTACTTCAGAGTTGAACTGCCTAATAAAGTGTAACGTTGGTGTTTTTTTTTTTTTTTTTTTTTGAAGGAATTTACAACTTGCAACTTTAATCCTGAAAGTTATAAACTGGGATTACTCTCTTTAATTAATGGGCCAAACACCATGAAGGACTGATTTTAGGGTGATGGCCATTACTATTTTTTGCAAAGCATTCCGATGAAATTTCAACTCAAATTCAACTATGCGTCAGTCATGTTTTCTGAGAAGCTAGGAACAGTTTGATAAAATCACAATCAGCACTTTACAGCAATCACTTTGGCACTAAATGCCACATAAAAACACAATTCAAGCGTGTGGCATGATTACTTGAGTGACTTTGGATAAATAATAAATAAGCCTCTGGCAAACATGTAATAAGCTTTGAAAGGTCGTTGCTAATTAACATGTAGTTTAAAAAGGTCAGCTTGTGACGTTATTATTGGAAAAGAAACAAAATATCCAGCGATGTTTTTTTTGCTTCCATAAACTTAACTGAACTGTGTTCTGCTACTTTATTTGCAGTAATGAAATAATTGCACCATAAGTGCTCCAGGTAAATGCTCTTCGACCCTGACATTTGATCAGTAAATATGGCAAATATTCAAAATAAGTTAAAACACAGTTTATCTGCAATATTAAATTACCTACTTGTAGTGGATTTCAAACCCCGAGTAAAATGACAGATTTTTATGACATATAAACCAGTCCATTATAATTTTTTATTTCAAATGTCAACTCTTTGACATCTTGCCTTGTAAGATATTATGCCAAGCAAGTCAACTGAAAAAAAAATTATAGAGGGAGCAGCAGAAAAAGAAGTGAGGGCAATACGTCTTTTCACCTCAGAAGATTCAGCAATAAGATAGACTGAAAATATAAAATGTTCAAGACAAAGTTCTTTGCTTCAAATGGAATGAGTGATTTGCTTTCCCCCCCACCCCAAAAAAAACTAAAAACTAAAAAACTTTTTCAGTATCGAAATAAAGATCAAGAAATCGATCTTAGAGAAGCTGCAGCTTTTGTCCACCAAGCTCTCAAAGAACGACTCATCTAAAGTTCGAGATCCTTTCTAAGCTCTCAACAATCTTTAACTTTAGGGTACAGATGAGCAAATGCAAACAAAATCATTCTCGAACAGGCATTTTGATTTCGTCACTCCAAAACTCTTATTTTAGGCCCGTGCAGATTTATGCAACCAGCATTTATAGCCCCCCGCCCCCCTAAGAGATTTGCTTGTTTTTTCTGTTGTATAACACAGGATCCATGTTATATATTAAAGGTGTTTTATAAAAAAGATGAAATTATTTATAGCACTGTATTTTTTTGCATCACTGAAAGACATTACGTATGAATTTGACAAAGACCTGTTCTTGGTCTTTGCCAGTGTTTAGTATTTGGAGAAAACGCCATTAAATGTGCATCCGTCCCTAGCTTCCCGCTAGGTGTTCGCAGAGGGAGAAATGAATACGCCGGCACTTCACTTCTCTTGACTCCATGCTTTTATCTGAACAGGGAGCTGGTGTTTTTCCTCTGCAGAGCTTGCCGACGAGCGCGGCAAACAAACACCGCGGCTCAGAATCTGGAGGACTTGTTGACTTCGTGAGCCTTTAGTTCTAAATTCACGCTGCGCTGTGTCAGATTGCCTCTGATTCATTGTGTATTTGCATATTTTGAAATTATCTCTTCTTTTGTTGGAACTCTCAGAGGAATTTGCATTCCAGTGAGTCATCTTAGTCTTATTATGTCTTTCTAAAGTGGGGGGGGGGATGATACACTTGAGGGGCCGCAGTAGAAGCTGCAGCTGAAATCTGTGTTCCGCAGTAGTTCATGTTGATGTGGATTGGATTCTTTCTGCCTGAAAAACGATGGAATCCTTCGTCCTGGTGGCCAAGACTTACGTAAGGGAATTACAGCCTGTCTGTCACTCCACCGAGGCTGGCATTCACTTACAAAACCAGCCTGTTTTCCTGTCTTTACACTAACTGTACCTTTTAGCCGATTATAGTGTTTTCTACAAAAAAAACTACCACTTTGACATCCACCACCACCACTTTTCTTTTGGGAATCATTGTGCACTTAAAGAATTAAGAATTAAAGAATGAAGTTATTCTTTGCCTAATCTCTGGGCAAAAGCGATTAGGCTTGTGTGATTCTACAGTCCTGTGGGTTAAGAGCCACAGAGTCCCAATCTGTAGCTTGAAAGAAAAATCCCACTTTCTGGGCTCAGCATTGTAGAATCTTAATATGTTTCACTGTGAGGTGCAAGTGATTCTGCTGGTTTCGCAGCAGAATCACTTCCTAAACATGTAACAGAGACATTCGTCCAACAGTGAGTGGAAAGAAAGTTGCGCCTTAGCTCATTTGTTTCCCCATTAACGGCCAAAGAGAGGAGATTAGGGATGAAGGACAGATGGGTGCGTCCACTGCTAGAAAAACACAACCATCTTCAGTAAATGTTAAGCCATGTCAGTTAGATCAGTGCTACTACATGATATTTTTATTTTTAGAAAACTTTGATAATCTTTGGACATTAAATGGCTAAATCAAATGTCGGTAACTGAATAAATGCAGCTGAACGACACAAACCCAAAAGAACATTTAGAAGATTCTTGTCTTCACTGTGTGTGAACCCAGTTCTAGATGATCTGCATGCCGTCTATTGGAACAGGATCTGAGCTTAAGTCATCAAAATATTTCCAGTGAAATAATTATAGGATACTATTGAGACAGTTGGCCAATGAAATCTGCCTTTTCTTTGTCACGTCTCCCTCCAGCCAGCTCATGTCCGGTTCGGTTCTACCACAGTCGAACCAAAGTAGAACGATCATGTTGTCAGGCGGGCGACGGAGCGTCTCACAGTCGGACACTAAAACGAGAACTCACCGAACATGGAGGACGCCGTGTTGACACACGCGGCTCAATTAACAGCACTTAACAAAGTTCGGCAGGTTAATAGTTGACTAGGATGCTATATTATGCAACATTGCAGCACAGAGGATGACGAGACACGAGAAGGCGCTGTATGGGGCTCGCATATCTTCAGCTCCCAATAATGGGTCCCCATGACAAATCTGACATTTCATTTTTAGTGCTTGACCTAAAAATATGCTTTATTTCTAGAACTGTACGCGTGACAGCAGTTTTTTGTACAGATGTTAATAAAGTTCACCCAGTGATTATTGAAAATAGACACCAGTCCTCCGTCGCACTGCACTGACAAGTGGATGGAGAGGGAGATAGATTACTACACCACTTGTTTTGCTTTCAAATCGCAATAGCACACAGTGCAGGCTGAAATGACTGACTTCATACACGATCCTGTTTGTGCTTCATTCTCACAAACAAAGGGAAATAAGATCTTCGTTAATGCAAAATCTAGTTTTCAAATGAGATTATGTGAAGATTAAGTAAAGTTATCCTAACCAAACTGCATGTTTGTGAAATAATGTATTGCTCCACCCCCGCCTTCTTAATTATTAACTTAGCAGTGATTAGCAGTGATCAACCGCATTTTTCCTGTGCAAAACGAGTTTGCAGAGCTCTGCCTGAGGCTGCATCCTGCCAGAATGAAATTAGTTGGGTTCAAACCTGTCTGAAAAACACAAAGTAGGCTTAAATTAAAACACTCCCTGCTTCTTTCTAAATAAAAGCAAAGCTGGTTAAGAAACACCGTCTTATCTCTGTCTCATTGTGGTTACGATGCCCTTCCTAAAGCTCTCGGTTTTCATTGAAAGTCAGAGAAGCGCGCGCATTGGCAAAACGACTTAAACAAGAGTATGGATGAAAGCAAATCGCAAATAATAAAAAAAAAAGGTTAATTCAGGCTGTCTTTTATAGGTTCTGGTCAGTAGATCTTGTCGCTGTTAGTGTTCAATAATTTTGTTTCACATTTCTTTTACAAAGTGTTAAGTTGTGGATTATGTGCCAAGGATTTGAATCGCTTACCCTCTGTTTTATGACGCTGTGTCTCTGTGAGGCTACCTGACCAAAAATAATTTAGAATTATAACGAAGAAGAAAAGAATGAAGTGGTTGTTACGTCTAGCTAGCGTGTACCCAACAATTCGTAAAAAAAAAAAAAAAAAAAAAAAATTATTTAGACTGACAATCATGCTAACAAAGCTTGGTTTTGCACCTAAAATTTTTAGAAATGATTGAAAGGCCACCAACAAGTTCACTACTGAATAGCTCAGGAAGAAAATAATGTTTTTTTTTTTATTGGCGTAATAAGAAAGGAGATGGCGTGGCATAACCTTTAACGGGGAGCTCATGCTGAAAAATGCTCACACTGAATTAAAGCAACAGTGGGCCAAAATTATGGCCCGTTACAATAGTATAGTTGTAAAAAAAATTATTGCACAGGCTCAATGGAGGTTTTTCCTGTCAACGGTGGAACCAACAGTTAGGATGTTAGTGGATGATTGATTTTTCACGGAACGTGGGTTAGGCTGGTTACTTTTTCCCCTCTTTAGTAAGTTATTCCACAACTGCTAATCAATGCCAATTTTTTTTTTTTTTTTTTTTTTTACTGCTGAGCTAAAGTATAAAAGGAAAACTGGTTAAATACTTTATGCATACCTTGAGCTTTTAAAAACTACGGTATTGATCAGAATGTCCGGATGTGCCAGCGAACGTGGTATTGTTAAAAATGATACCCAAGGATTCAGGTCCTGTTTTGATCAACTGTTGCAAGCATGAATTTTGTCTCTCACTCACTCAAGCGTTCACGCTGTTGTAAATCTGTTTGTGTTGCAGTGCCGTCCTTCTGGGGATTGGTAAACTCGGCCTGGAACCTGTGCTCTGTCGGGAAGAGGCAGTCGCCAGTCAACATAGAAACCAGCCACATGATCTTCGACCCCTTCCTCACCCCCATAAAGCTGAACACAGGCGGACGCAAGGTAAACGCGCGGACGGAAAGCCGGGCGTTATCTCCGCTGTCCGTTTGATGAATGCGTTGCCTCCTGCAGCCAGTTGCTCTGTTGTTATTTGTCCTCTCGGACGCGGCGCTCTGCTGTTCTCCAGCCATTGGTGTCGGTTGCCGTTTCCCGAGCTATTGTAGTTTGATCAGTTGCGAGGCCCTGATTGATGATCTCGGCTTCTGTTTGTGCTGGCAGACAATCTGAGCTATTTGTGTAAACAGCACTCCCTTCGGAGATAAAGTGCAACACAATTCACCTATTTAAGAGCAGACAGTAGTCGCGCTCCGGTTGAAGAAAAGCTTAAAGTTGATCCTGAGGGCTTTGCAGATAAAATCCTGCAGCCTAACAGCAGATTAGTTGAGAATAGTGCACATTATTTCCTCCTGCATGGTGACACTCCAAAGACAGAAATCTGTTCCATCGTGGGCCATATGACAACAGCTAATTGGGGAGCCTCCACAGATGGGCTGCCTTCAAAAGTGCACACTTGCATGCTGAGATTAATGCTTCGAGTGGGTTATGTTTGTATTCCAGCACAAGCTTGGCCCTGAGCAACAATGGAATGCATAGCACACATTGCAGACAGCCACCCGTGGCACGTTGCAGCTGTAAGTTCGCTTCGCTTAGCAGATCTCCGAACAGACACCCGGAGAATCCTTGGGCTGCTGTTTGAGCGGTCTCATTGAAAATTGTTAGCTTTTTTTTTAAATTAATTTGAGTAACAAAGTGCCAATTAGAGTAGTAAACGGAGTTTCTCATTTACATAATCCAAAAAAATGAAACTATTTCCTCCTTTACATTTCTGTGAGAGCAGTGGACGTGTGTGTTGTCGAGAGCGACGATTTTCTGATTCTTTTGATTTTCCGACTGCGTCAGGACAAAGGTTGAGCGAGGAGTCATTTAATATTTACATCTCAACACAATCACCTTCAAAGTGTCCTCATCAAATTAGATAATTTGATGATTCGCTAAGGATGTCAGCAGGGAAGAACATCTTGGAGCCATTAGAACGGGTATCATCGTCTGCAGAGACACAGCAGCAGTGGAGTCGCATTTCTAAAGTTCATGTTGACTGCAAGTCAAAAATACAAACACAAAAAGTCGTCAAAATGAAAAATGTAACAGTTTAAATTATTTCATCTACTCTTTGCGTTGCGTTGGCTTTGGTTCGTGACTGATTATTTCACTGCCCTTTCCATGTTGTAATGGAAACGGTGATGCACACATACAAAAAGCTGTAACACCTTACCGTTCCCTCTGCTTCTCTTCTCTTCTCTTCTCTTCTCTTCTCTTCTCTTCTCTTCTCTTCAGTCTTTGAAAAGGCCACCATGCAGCCTCAGAACTACTTTTGGTGACGCCATGAGGACGATGCGTAACAATATGTTCTATGAACTGAAACATCTCAATTATTTGTCCCTGCTTTCCGAAAAGAACGCAGAGCACAGCAGAGCTCATCTTTAACACTCTTATCTATTCATCTTTAGGGCCAGAACTAACTTTGAGGAGCTTATTGAACACATTTGTTGATTGCATGGTTGATTGTTTCACTGAGACACAATGCTTTGTGTTACATGTGTGTGTGCAACTTCCTGACTAGAATTGTGATATATAAACATTACCATATACCATACACATATTTAAATCTTTGTTTAAATATGTATATGGTGGAGTGATAGAGTAAATATAAATAAATCTATGGATTTTTGTGATTTTGGAGCTGAAATGGAATGAAAAAAACACATCATTTGATTCAATAAGACAATTCTCCTCATCTGCAAGATTGCCCTTGAGAATTGTCACCATTTCCCTGGAGAGTGGACTTTTTAAAGCTGGATTCAACATATGTTTCATTGGTAAGCTAAGCAACGGCAGGTTCAGAACCACAGGCTCAGGGACCCGGCCCGGTTCGCTTGAAGGTGACGCAAAAAGATTAGAGCACGTCTAATCAGTCTTCCGTCTTCTTTTATTGCTTAAAGTAAAAGCAATAAAAGAAAAGATGTTGTTTTATTTTAATAAATTAAACATGTGAAATATTTTCCTAGTAGGGAGGCTTTAAATCATGCATTTGATTTGAGCATTGTACGTATTTATTCATCCAAATCGGTGAATTCATCCGGTCGCATGTGCAGCTGTAAACGTTGCATCAAGTTCCAAAACTTTGAAAGATGTTCATGAATAAATTTAGCTAAACAGGAAACCACTTACTCCTACTGCACATGACTGAACGACAACACAAACCAATGTACTTTTACGTATATTACCCGACTTTGTTCCCACAATCAGGACTACAGCCACACCACCAGGAATAATTTTAATATCCTAATTAACTTTCACCCTTTTCAGCAACAACGTTAGTCTGGGTTGGTCTTAGCTTAGCACTACTAGCGTAGCAATCCACGTAAATCCCAGGTCAATAGTTCTCTTTCAGGCTGCGAAATGCATCATCATTATATAGTTTCTCAATACGCAATATTATTATCGCTAAAGACTGTTTGGAGTGCGATAATTATTGGCTAGTCTATTCCAAAATTAGCCAGTTAGCCACTGGCACATTTTACACTAGTCTTTCTTTGCACAACTGATTCTCAAACTGGACGCGGATGACCTGTCGGGTTGCAGAGCACAGGAGGCACAGATGAGAAAGAGAGGAAAGAAGAAAACACAAATATGTCACAAATTATGTCACCGTAGCAATAATTTCTAAAATTTTGCAGCCCTGCTTCTGTGTCGTTACGGCTGGGCATCCTTGCATGACTTTGGTGTGGAGTGCTTTAGAAATTGTCGTCTGTCATGACACAGAATGAATGTGATGATTGCCTGTGACAGATACAGTCGCGCTCTGAGTGAATTCACCAGGCTGTCTGTGCCATTACAGTTTAGCACAAACACGTTTAGCGCTCCGTTCTTAACGGTTAATCTGGCCCCTGTCTCAACGCATCTCTGACACAGACGTGATGCCCTGTTAGAAAAATGTTGCTCTTTGTTGGTCACCGTCACCAGATTTATGTTTCAGCTGAAGGTCATCTGTAAAATATTAATGTGGGTTGTAATAAGCTTCTTGCACATGATGGCTTATTAGGTATCTCTTTTATGGAGGAGGCATGTCAGTTGAATTACAATTTCACCACAAATAACTCAAAACCTTATTATTTACTGTTATCCTGTGGTGCTAAAACAAAGTGGCCTTCAAGAACAACAGCTTACTGTATCGCCCGCACATACAGATAAAGGCCAAACATCTCAACCTTTCTGCAGGAAAGGTTTCCTTCGTTTTAGAAAGCCGGTTTTGGACCGTGTCGTCCTTCCTATTTTCCTTTATCTCCCCCCCCCCACCTCCATTCCCTGCAGTGGCCTAAATGTAATCTGTTGTGTCTCCATCTCTCTGAGCACCTGAGCTGTCAGCCGGCGAACACGAAGCCGGCTTCACCTTGTCAGTGCTGATTCATCTCCGCTCTGTCTCTGGCTGTTTGGCAGCCAGTCAGCCTTGGCCAAACACGCTGCGGAGACCGGTAAAGAGCTTCCGCTCAGGTTCGCGGTGGCTCAGCTCGCCACTTCGACACACGGAGGGCTTAAGCCCTCTTTTTTTGCTCCAGGGAAGAAGCCGAGGGAAAGATTAACCCTCCCCAGCCCCCTTTTTTCCCCCCTCATCATCCGCCAATACGCAACACAATCATGAACACGGCTCAGGGAAGATGAACACTGCTCTTAATGGATTTCTGTGCCGCTCCGTATTATGGCTAATGAACAGTTAAAGGGAATTAAATTGACCTCCAAAGAGAAATTTTAATTAACGACATGGAGATACGTGAGACTCCGTGCGACGGATTGAAGAAATCACAGTTATTAAAAAGGCACTATTAATTGAATATTTACTCTGCCATAGATGAGCTGCAATTACTTGAAGAGATTTTAATGAATTTAATCACTCTGAAGCCTCATTGGTGGGAAAGACAAGTTTGGTCCTTTTTGAACCACGGAGTGATTCCACTGAATCTTCATGCCGGTGAAACCAGATCAAGGTTTTGCCCTTTTCCCCCCCAAATGCAAAGATTGTCCTCACAGAGGGACAATCTCCAGGTTTGTCTCGAGCACAGAAAGGAGTCTGATCCACCTTTAACTGTCACAACTCCATGTTCAGTCAGGCAGAACATGGAGTTCTGCCTGACTCTGTGCATTTACTTTCCCCATGCCTGTCTTGTTTAACACATTGTTTTGCTGCCTTGATCAGCCAGATGAGTATATCTCACCAGCAGACAGTTTGATCCGATGCCTCCCTGCACTGTCGTCAGCCACGAGTCTGAGTGATTACAGGTACTGTCAGGTTTTAACAGCAAACAGCGGGCTCTTTAAAAGGAAGAAAACAGCTGCAGCGTTGAACCGAGGCTCTTGTGTTTTCGCTTCTTGTCAAGATCACCAGAAGCCGGCTAATTGGTTGCCGGAGCGCCGTCTGTCATGACTCTAATATCCTGAGTTTGATGGCATGTTTGATACGGCGAGACTGAGGTCAGAGATTGTTGTCAGGTTTGTTCCTTGTTGTTTCAACACTTCCGGAGTGATTTCTGAAACGTGCTTGGCTGCTGCATGCCCTGTAATCTCATCTTTTCAGCCAAACACGAACAGCAGAGCGCATGAAACATCTTGTGCTGTTCATGGTTTGGATGGAAAGAATAAAATAAAATAATTATAAATATTCTTTACCACAATGAAGAAGTAGAAGTGTGCAGTAATGAAGCCTTTTTTTGTATTTGATACAGTGAATGCAACGTGGAACGTTGCATTTTTACTCAGCAGTATGTGAAATGACATGACTTAGTTTACCATAATCCCCCCCCCCCCCCCCCCCCCCCCTGCAGCCCCACCACAGAAGCTCTTCTGTGAAAACATGAGACACTATAAATAAATTTTCACTCATAACTCATTTATTATCCAAGACCAATGGGTCTTGGATAATAAGACTCTTCAGTGGCTTGTGCAAGTCAACCTGGGCTAACTACACAACTTGACCGCTGCATGACTCGACTCATAAACAGGCTAAAAACACTGAGCTATTCATGGTTAAAAGCCATTTCTTTTGGAGACTTTTTTTTAAAAATTCTATTCCATTAATGCAAATGTCAAATATTTTTGTTAGACTGGGTGTTACCTGATTTCTTTTGTGACAAATGATGTTTTTGCTGACTCTTCCTCATGCTCTGTCAGCCCTGCTTTGTCAGCCCTGTCTGTAAAGCAATATAAATATGACTGTCCCTGCAGCTTCTGAAATTGTCCTCCTGTTAAAAAAAATAAAAAATAAAAAACTACTGTCAAAATACTTGTCAAAGTTGAAAGGGATGGAAGGAAGATACGGACAACCCCCCCCCTCCCCCTTAGGTAGTGTTGGCAGTTCAGAGATAAAAATCAGTCCTGCAACGCTTTGGCGTGGCGATAAGCTTGAATGTCAAAGAGCATCTCCCCAGGTTATACCACCCACAGCTGAGCTAAAATAATTTGTTTTCCATTTTGCACAGAACCCAACACCTGTGCTTCATCTCATTCAAACGGTTTTATTTATTCCCCTTTGCCTGCGTGAATCACTGAATATATTAGCAGGCTGAATACTTCCTGATTTTCTGTTGCAGTGCAGAAAGAAGTTAAAATCGGTGAGAACTATAATGAGGAAAAACAGAAAAGGATGGGCCATATTTCACTCATTTTGCTTGTACCAGTTGACACCGAACTGTTGTACCACGCTAGTGAAATTATTTATCAGATTGTAATTATAACAAATGGTCCACAAGCAACTTCTTCCAAGTTTGATTTTGAGAAGAACTTTTAGGATTTTTAGTCTTTAACTCGTCGATCTCATCTTGCTGGAGGATGACTAAATATTATTTGCATAGGGATTCTCAAATTTCAATGTTGATAGTTGGAACAACACTGAATACAAAAGTTGATCATGTAAACCAATGACTTGTCCAGTGGTCACTCTGGCGAAGTTCATACAGTAATTCTGATTGGTCTCAGTGGCACAAAGCAGCGATCAAACCTGCTAGGAAATTATTAAACGAATCTAGTTTTATGATGACATCCCATTACTTCCTTAGGCTGACCAACTATCAACCATCATCAGCATAAAGTATTTTTGTTTTTTAATCATTATTTTTATTATTATTCCAGCTTCATATAATACTTTCCAGGTAATGTTTCTAGTAGCTGATTTGTCTCGTTTTAACTAAACATGTCCACCAAGTGTTGTGGTGGACATGTTGTATTTTCAGCTCAACTGTGTTTTTCTTTCTGCTCTCAAATTTCACATTTCAAACATGAACTTAGAGGTGTGACAAGGTTACATGTTCCCTCCTGCCAGGTACAAATGTTAACTCATGTACACGGAAGAGTCAAAGGCCGGATTAGTCTGCAAACAAAAGCCTACGTCAGCACTAAAAATCCGGAGAGTGAAATGAAATATTCAGCTATGCAAATTAATATTTAAATTACGGGGACACAAGGATAATTGCGCTGAATGAAAGTGATGCAGCGTTACAGAAGGGAGAGCGGGCCGCCGCACAGGAAGATGTGGCATCACCTGATGGTGGCCGGCGCTCGCGTACTGCAATTTCTTCTGACACACGGGCCATTGCAAGCTTAGGGACGCTTCACGTGTCTCTCATTTCACAGCGAGGTGTATGTGGAGTGGTGCTGTTTGAGCCCAACATCCAGAGCAGCCATCCATCTGAATCTTAATTAGCAGAGAGGCTGGAGGGCCGGGGAGGGGTGTATGAAGCAGGTCAGGGAAAAGGCTGTTGTCCTCGTGACAAAAAGTAAATACAAAATCTTTTTCCGGACACGTAGCACACCTCCACACATGTGCAAATACTGATTTGATGAAGAGAAAAAACCAACAACAACAACAACAACAAAAAAAAAAAGAATAAGCATTCAGCTAAGTAGAGTACCAGTAATCTTTGGAGAGGGTTAAAGTAAACCATTGTCCAATTCCCAAATGAAAGTATGAGATCTTTTCATTGGTTATCAGCATATTCAGCAAAATCAGATATTTGATTTTGTCTGTAAAGTAACAGCCAGAGAGTACAGGATAGTTGAGAATGAGACAAGAACATGACACTTCATTATGTCAACACAACTTGAGGCCAGTACATCAGTTTTATGAGCAACATTCCTTCACAGATTTTTTGGGGAGATGAAATGTCGGGGTATAGATCGAGATCTTTTTTTTTTTGCTTCATGGTAGGTTGTAATTTGATTACTCCATAAAGCCTGTGAATCTCATAACTTATGAATGTCCCCAGGATTTTTCTCTAAGGTAATTAAAGAATGAATTAATCATTCACAAATGTAAGTATTACAACATATTAATAACTACTTTGTAAAATGAAAGTGTGTAAAAGCTTTGAACTGTTAGAGACTGAAGTGTTATGATACTGCAAGAAAACCAAAACCAAAATAAACAGTGCTCTGCATAGCAATAGGTGGGGGCGGGTGGGTGAAATTTTGTGCCACATGTGACCATGATCTCTCCAGTACTTGCTGCCATCACAGTGAATGGATTACAAACCACACCACCAGATCGCATGAAATGAAACAAACGTTGCTATAAAACCCACTAACAAAAAAAAAAAAAAAATGCAATATACAATATTTTAATTTCAAAAAGGCTTGCTGCGTTCACCCAATTAATGACCAATCGTGTATATTGGTCATATTAGTTGTATCTGCTTATCGCAAGCAGATAAAAAATTGACTTTTTATCTGCATGTGAATTGATCTCTTGACCCTTTATGGAATGATATGAAGAGCCAAACCTTTAGAAAGTAAAATTATGCCAAATATGGAGAAACATTTGCATTGGCATCGAATTATCAGTTTGATCCTCTTTGATCTCTTCTCCTTCCCGACACGGAAATTATTTCTGCTTCTCAGTATAATCTTGGACTTGATGTCTAACTCGACTTCCCATGTATTTTTCTTTTTCGTGTCTAGTGTTTTCCGCTGCCGCGGTTGGCTTTTTATGCCCTTTCCATTTGTTCCTATTTGCTCAGCCTGGTTACCGGCGCCGGATTAGAGGAGCCTGCTCTCTGTGCTTGTGCTGTCAGGATATTATAGTGGCAGAGAGCGATAGCGAGCACATACAAGGTGCTAAATGTGCACAGCAGGATGTGCCAAGATGACTCAAAGAGCAGTAGCAGTTGGTCATACTCCACTGTTATCCCGTAATCCAGCAGCATAAATATGCAGGCAAGGGAAGGTGGGTTACTCTGAGCTTCGTCTTTCTTACGCGCAAAACTTTAATAGATTGGTTAGCAGAAAATCTGGAAGAATGATTTTTATTACTAAAAAGAATGATTAGGATTTATGTCAGCTTTCATCTCTAACTTTTATTGGTAAAAGACAAACCGAGGGGTGTTGATTGTCTTCATTGTAATCTGACAAATTTTTCTTAATAAAGGAAATTATTATGTCCCGTTTTCTTAGAAATGGAAATGAATCAAGTTTACGCTTCAATTTTGAGTTTTGCTCCAAACAATCGCAAAAACATGATCATTGAAAAATATTTTTTGAATATAAAATCAAGACCAAAATAACAAGATCCAGGGTGAAAGCGTTAAAAAGGAACGGTTTCTATAGGGCACAAAGAAGGTGCTTCTAAATGGCATGAAAGTTTGTCTATCATCCCGGGAGAAACCAAGTTGACTAAATTCTCCTCTGGATCAAAATTAAACAGGTGGATGATTTCAGCATATTTTGGTGTATATGTAAAGAAAACTCCCAGTGAAAGTTTTCCAGGCATAATTCTGGAGCAGACTCGTCAAATTGACCATATATTCAGTTTGACCTGGAAATGCCAAAGGGATTTCACATTAGGAGCTGAAAAGTGTTGGACTGAAAAGGGATTGGTCTCCCTCCAGGATTTATTGGGGACAAATGGAAGATGACTTATAAATGAAAAACTCGAATGCAATTGCAAAATTGAAAACCAAGTATGGTGTTAACTCAATTTTCCTTTTAAAGTCACGTGCGTGGATCTGCACCCTACAAACTCCGTCTTCGATTGTTATTTTATGGTGGAAATGATTTCTTCGGCACGTGTTTCACAAAGCAATATCACAATAATAGACTCTGCAGTTATTTTCCTGTCCAAAATAGACGGGCTATGACTAAGATATGCAAAAGTTGCCCTTTAGTTTTAATATCCTAATGTGCCGGTGGAGCATAAAAGTTGAAAAGCAAGCAGAGTCCACCCTGTGAGGTTTGCATATGTTGGGATGATTAAAGGTAAGGAAAACAGTCAAATATATTTAAAATAGGATATCTGTCTTCATATTAACCTTTAACTTCCAGCTGTAGTTGTCTACTTGTCTGATTTAAGAATTATTTTCAAATTCTCCTCAATCCATTTTCAGTTCCAACATGCCAGGTCGTATATGAGAAGTTCTGTATTTTCTCTTACCAGGTAAAGAAATCTTACCTGGACTTTGTGTACCTTGCACAGAGAGATACAGAAGACATCCAATAGTCTTTTTCTACTCATACTTTGGAAGTGGTTAAGGAAAGGATGAGCCAGCATTACTGGTTAGGAAATCCCTGCCTTGGTTTGATAAAGTTTTACTGTAGCTTCTGTGCAAGTAGTGGATGAAAACTTTTCATTTTGAAGAACCATACAACTATATCTTTAACTTGACTAGAAAGTTTCTCTTTCTAGTCAAGTTGACTGTATCCAACCTAATAGTCTGAAAAACAATGTCTGAGATGTCTGAAAAATGATTTTCTGACTTTTAAAAGCATCATTGATCACTTTTCTTTGCTTTATCGACTGCAGAAGCAACTTCATAATGTAACAGACTGAATTAACAGGGAATGAAAATTCTTTTTTTTTTTTTTTTTTAGTATTTTTAACAAAAACAAAACCCCTACATTGTATCAGTTATCTCTAAGGACTTTCTCAAACAACCCTCACTGTCTTACTGACTCATCCAAATTCTTCCTGTGTCGTGCCTGTAATCCAACCAAGTCAGGTTATGGTAATTGATGGAGCCAATCTGCCGCCTGCCAGGACTCTCTGCGCATCTTTGTTGCTGATGAAGACAGATTATTTAACCTAACGGGGTTACTAGACTTCTGAGAAAATGACACACAGCGGAAGACTGACAAACCTATCACTCCGACGGTCCCTAGACAAAATAAGGAGCAGGTGCTTGAGTGAGTGAACCTTGAATTTCACTTAGGAGATCTGATGGACTGCTTCGACGGGATGAACAATTTCCGCATGAGTTTGTAGATGCAAAGGTAAAAAAAAAACTGAGTGAATTATGCCTTGACATCTTATCCTGTTCATCTGGTTATTCCGGTACTCAATTCTGTTCTTCTGCTTCTTTATGCTACTTTGATTTTCATTAACCAAAACATGATAACTAGTGTATACAGTTGAAGCATCCTTCCCCTGGTGACACAGCTGGTGTATGCCATTTAAAAAAAAAAAAGTGCTTAATTAAGACTTACAGAATGTGATAAAGATCCTAAGGCTTTCCAACTAGACTCTGAGACCGACCGTGAGATTAGATGGTATTTTTAGGAAAGAAGTGCCTCCAAAGTCGCCCTACCCCCGAAAATGAACCAAACAAATTTCATCTATTTCCAATGGGCCACTGTGGATAACTCGTTATTTGGGTAGTTGTTCACTAGTTGTGTCAGCTATCCAAAAGACAGTTGTCTTGGCAACTCTCCATTTTGGACTACTTGTCCAAAATGGCGTTTTTGTCCATTTCATAATTATTCGGGTTGTGTTCAACATTAGGAAAGTAGACTACAAGGTATATTTAAATACTTAATGGACAAAATGGTCACACGACTAGGTTGTGCCCGAGTTCTTTGTTTGCAGGATAAGTTTGTTTTGGGCCAGAGCCAAACTATAAACCTCTGCCACTCTACTAGACCTGAGTTGCTCTCCTGAAGCTCCTCTATCAAAGCCCCTGACAAAGATCCAACAAAGAGTTGTTAGGGTTACATCCTGTCATTGACCATAACCTGCAAGCTAAACCACAAGGAGCAAATGGAAAAGGTCTTTCTTTTTGACCCCGCGGGCGACCATTTTGAACCTTTCACTGATTTCCCCAAGAGAAAGAGCTGCAGCGCTGCAATTCCCACAGTTTCTACAGAATAGATGGTGTTTTGCCGGAAGAGTGGGTCCCGGGTGGATGCATGCTCCGGATGGTGTTACTCAATATTGACCATGTAGGAAACCAAACCCATCGAATTGAGTGACTCCAAAGCTGTAAAAGCTACATTATATTGCTGTCTAAAATATTTATGAAAATCTTTAAGTTCTGTTTTCTGCTCTATAAAAATAAAATCACCTTTTTTTTTTTTTCCTTTTTTTTTTTTGCCGTGTAACATAAATCTCTCCAGGGATATCAAATGTATTTTATACAAAAGAGAGTTAGGAAAGCCTAAGTGATTAAAATCCTTTACTGTAAAATTGAGTGAAAATACTTTTGGTTCCTTAGATTTCTTCTGATTTTGCTCTTTTCTCACAATGTTGCAGATCATCAAACACATTTTAATAAAAGATAAAAAGAACGGGCTAAAATACAAAACAAGAAATCTGTGTATTTGGGCCTTTCTTTTTTGGCAGAATCGTTTTCATTCACTTTGGGGGTTCCCATGCTGTTATGCCACACCGCTTGGATTCTAAACTTTGATTACCAGGCGTGCCCAAAGTGGGTTCCTCGAGGGCCGGGATCCTGCATGCTTCAGTTCTCTCCCTGCTGGTAGTAAAAACCTTGTCGGCATGTCAACGTTCTGCTTAGGCCTTCTAACGAGCCATCATGGCTCCAGGTGCGTTAAACAGTGAGAGAACTAAAACACGCAGGATGCCGGCCCTCGAGGACCCACTTTGGACACCCCTGGATTAGAGCATTGCACAAGATCATTGTCCTGCTGTAATAATCATTTGTGTAATTCATGACCGGCAGGTTGTTCAGTCCGATAGTAAACTGCAGTCCTTTTAAACACTACTCCAAGGGTGATGCAGAGTTCTTTTGTTTTCCCCTCTTTTCAAGCTGAGTGATTTTTCCCTAGAAGAAACGAGCTAATCAGTCGTTCAAGCCGCTTCTGTTCTCTGCTGACTTCTATATTGCATGTCTGATATTTAACATTTTGCGAACCTTTACAGAGTTGTGAGATTGTCAAGTTTGTTGCACACTCATTTTCTGCTTCATTTTACTGACACTTCCGTGATGTTATGGCCTATCAAGCTGGCGTGATAAACACGGCCATGTGGTAATTCTGGTTCCAAGAAGGAGCGAAACGAAAGGAATGGCCAAGAAAAAATATATATTTGCAAATATTCTATTCTCACAAATGCATACAGTTTTAGTGTGTTGTTTTTAATACTGCTAAAGGCTTGTTTGTCTTCAGCTACTTTGAGGTCGTCTTTTTTTTTTTTTTTTTTTTTTTTTTTTTTTACTTCCAAACAAGCTCACTGTGATGTGACATCTTTATAGAAAAGAAAGCCAATTTCCCAATCAAAGCTACATTTCTTAAGTTTTGTTTGATATGTGCAGCAGTTATACAACGACTGAAGGTAATGTCGTTACTTGATTGTGCTATGAAACAATGCTAAATCCCTGTAAAATACATAATATCTCTCCTTTAAAACACTGTTTTATGACAAACAATGGAACAGGAGATTTGTTGGGGAACAAAACTGAGAAATTACATTCATGATAAGAAAGCACTGGGTTAAACTCAATTTAAAATGAAATCTGTTCTGAAAGCAGTGGAGACTTTGAGCCCTGATCAGAACTGGGGGGGGGAGAGTATGTTTGTTTCTTGTGAGCCTAATGTGATAGAAATTGTCTGCATTCTGATTTAAACTTTTCTTTATTCAAATGTATGAATGAAGTCAGGTGTTTTGATTACCTGAAAACATTTTAAGTTGGATCAATGATATGAACATTTTTGCATTTGTTGCTTTCGCCTGTAAGTCGTGGGAGAGAAGACGAGTGCGATATCCCAGTTGACTTCAAGACGGAAAGATATTTTTTGTGGATATTTTCTGTTTTGCTTTAGTTCGGTGGTGTCTTATAAGCCAAAGTAGCCTAGCTACTAGAGGTGCATGCGACTTAAATAAAATCAGTCGATCAAGCAGTAATCACGACTGGCTGTGGTGAGTCAAACTGAGCCACAACAACATGGCTGAGGATTTGACAAGGAAGACGGGCATGACTTTGAGTAGGACCAGGTTATTGAATATGATTGAATATGATTATTTTTATTGATAAAAAGCAGTTGGATCATCTTTTAAACCTCTATGTGTGCCACGAATTAAAAGAAAAACTGTATGAAATACGTAAAAGGGGGGGGAAAAAAAATGCTTTTTTGTTTTTTTGCATAGAACCTGTAAAAGATGTTTGCCTTCTCAAAAAGCATCCATAGCTGCTTGCTGACGTGGCTTGTTTCACCTAAATGTTGCAGATCATACCAATAGGATTTCATAAGCTCCGTCCAGACAAACAGCACTGTGCAGCCTTTGTGTCCCCAGTGCATAGCTGCCGAGAGAAATCTACATGTTTCTCGCAGCTTATCTCTCATCCATCAGAGTAGCTGACAGCCGGCTCAGAGCCCCTCGAGATGATATACTGCTCCATCACCTCTCTCCACCCCTCACACACCCTTCGCTTTTTTTCCCCCTTATTTTGTTGCCCCGTAATCCTGTACATTCCTCAGCCATTAAACAAAGGTCTCAAGAGCCTCATGATGAGTATAGTAATGATAGTCCTGTTTTATGGGCCTGCTCTTTCAGAAGACATTTTTCCCAGAGGCACCTGTTTTTTTTTTCTTTCTGTGTTTGAATCTTTTTCTGGGTATTTGTAAAATAGGTGGCATTATAAAACTGATGTAAGCCTGCACTTAGTCCCCTGCTCCCAGATTGATTAATGCCCATTATGTTCAGGAAGAAGAGCTAAAGATGCCACAAAAGGGAGAAGTCTCTGCGACCTTAAGGCGGTGGCGCCTCTTGGTTGAACCTCCAACCCCTGCCGCCTCCTTTCTCGCCGCAGGAAATGAGCAACAAATGAATCATGCGCTTTACATTCGGACATTCACCGCGACGGATGTCACGTTTCGCAGGTTGCCGAGCCCGTTTGGCATTTTGCAAATGCCGTCGTCGACGGCACAACACGCTTACGGGAAACCAGCTGGCGACGCGCGGGTCTGTCTTCGCCGAGAACGCCCTGAGAATTAATTCCACGTTTTGTTTTGGTTGCAATAAAATTATGTCACGTCAAAAATGTCCTAATTCCTTCCGAGCCTCTCGGATGGCATTTGCTGAAGATATACCTCTGAGGCGCCAAGCGGCTCTGGTGCATTCATAATGGAGACAATTTAATTTTTTTTTTTTTTTTTTTTTTTTTAAGCGATCAACTGAACAAATGCTCCTGTGCCAAAAGTAGACATCTCTGAATGGAAACCTGGAAACTCTGGAAGCTGTGCCAGAACGCAACGTAGGGAGTGAGCGACAGTTCAATGAAAAGACATGAACAGCCGTTTTAAACTAATAATTATTTACTCTGACAGCACACTTTTAACGGAGTTCCTCAGGTGAATGAATCATCATCTCAAGAGTTACCACTGGCTGAAAAGTACTTTTTTTTTTCATACTAAAACTCTAAAATCTGGTTTTATCTGAGCAGAGAACCACTCAGATTTTATCAGGAGAAAGATACAAGGTCGCAGTGAACGAGACTACAGTAAAATATGGTAATATTTAATAAGTCTGCCCATTGCATAATCTATCAACAGTCTACTTGGATGATGAAATATGGGAAAGAAGATTCTTTCAGTTTCCAGAACAATGTTGGAACCATCCAATATTGTCACATCTACGGTAATGGTTGTGTTTGTAGTAAAATCAACACAACATTTCTTGGATAGCACAAAAACAACCACAACCCTCACTATAAATGCTTTCATCAAAACAGTCGGGGTTTTCTTGTGCACCATAGAGTTAACAGGATTCACCAGAAGACATCGACAAGACTGCGCAAAGACAACTCAGGCTGTTTGATTTTAACATCTTATCACGTAGTATTAAAGAGAGATCCAGGAGACTGAAACTAAACTGTGCCGTTCTTCACTGATGGATTCCAAAAAGCTTTTTTAAAATACAGAATTACCCAAATCACTCCAGTTCGTATTTTTTTCAGATCTGGAAAAGCTTATACTTTGTGTTCCAGTGCAATAGTACTACATGTTTATAGAAAGATTGTCCCTCTGGAACTATATCTGGCTTTTCGTGTAAAGAGGATTCAAAAATTGCTGAAGCTTACGTTTTAAAACTGAGGTACAACTTAAAGAAGTGAACTAGCCCAAATCTTAAAAAACACTTTCATTCTCTTACATATTCCTCTGGTATTACAGTGGGATCCTCGAGGGTAAAAATATATGAAACTTTTGGGCATTTTAATTTATTTATTTTCACAAATTTTAGGAACGCATTGTAGATTTTAGTCAGTAGTAGCTGAAATCCTATACATTCACTTTTTTTGCAAAAATACTTCCTCAGCATTTGCTATTTAGGAAGATTGCATTCACAGCTGATGAACAGTCACACAAAGATGAAGATTTTTTTTTTTTTTTAGCATCCCACTGTGCAAAGTGACCTTAAACAAAGTCATCTGCCTCCTACTCGGTATCCATCCACACCCATCCTGTCTTGTAGAGTTGCACTTAGCCACACTGATGACATAATGATGCATTGGGCAACACTATCAGAGCAGTAGGGATGCACTTAAGGGACTGACACAGAGTCAGGAGGGTATTAAATATGAACGCTGCTGTACAGCTAAAAATAATGACATTTCCATTTATAATCTAAGATATCAGCATAGGCTCGGGCCTGGGGAAAGATACGGCTCTTATCGAACTTGTTCCCAACTGCTACACATTTTCCATCCTAATTATCCTCAGAATCTGGTAGATCTCAAGGAGTTCAGTGTAAAACGTTATTTTCATTGTGTAACTGAGGCAGAAGGAGGGTTGCTTTTCTTTGCCATTTGTTTGTAACCACCTCCTTTGCCTGATTTTTACGCTCACCTTTTAACTTTTCGGACTAATCATTGGGTCTCGGTTTTCTATCGCTCAAGACTTCCTGCGCCGTCTTTTTTTTTTTTTTTTTTGTCTTCCTCCCATTGGGTCAACGTTTTCCTTTTTTTTAAAAGGTTATCACTGCCACAGATTGAAATACACTGAAGCGCCTCTCTCAAGCCAATTGTACACGTCCGTCTTTGTCAGCCTTTATCCACGAGCTGAAGAGGGATTGATAATGTTTGGTGCTTTTATCTCTGCCAATGTTTTTGCTAAAAAGCTACGTGCTGCGCATGTCGAAACGCAAATCCATTCAGGTGGTATCTCTCCATGTCTCCCCCTCCAGCCCATCTGACTTCCCCCCCTGCTCCCTCAAGGCATGCTCAGCTCCAGGAGTAACAAACTATGTTAAAAGTTGGAGAACTTATTCTGCAGCTGGGATTTTTGACAGTCGGCTCAGTCTCTAACAACATGCCAGCTCTAATATTTACTCAGAAGTGCGAGGGCTGGCATGAGGATCCAGCAGAAGCGCTGATTAACTTTTCCCGCAGATAGACTGTAGTGCTGAATTTGTGCTCCTTTTTGTCGCCTCGCGTCCTTTTTTTTTTTTTTCACCCAGGGCAGGAGAGCAATACTTGACTTGATGAAGATGTAGTTAACTGTCGCACTAATCAGCACTCTGCCTTATAGCCTCCCTCTATTCCGCCTCCTCCTGTGCTCTCACTCCATCTTTGTTCATTCTAATGATGCCCAACCTGAACTCTTCTTTCCTCCCCTTTCATTTGAGCACAGGCCCTAATGGCAGACAGTGAGTTAATGAAGAGCAAATGGGAGCGGAGAATGGTATTAATCATCTTTGGCTCTGCCGTGTGCTCGATTATCATTCGGTTGCTTTCATCTGGGTCTAACCTCTCTCCCATCTCCCCATCTCCTGCTCACTTCCTGGTGCCTGTGAGCGCTTTAAGGCTCCCGCTGGTCATATAATATTTCTGGAACATTTAAAAGCCTTTGAAGGTGACAGTCACTGAATCTGATATGGGCCTGGGCACTCGCAAAATTTTCATTTGGTTTTTACAAAGAAATTTATTGTGACAAAAAAAGAGAGTTTTTAGACTTCGCTTTGAATCTAACACTGCAGTCACACCGGTTACTGTCTCGCTATTTCGGAAAGAAAAAACAAAGCTTCATGTGGACTTGAATATAAGTCCCATCATCTCTCTAATGTATTTATGTTCCATTTAATTCACACAAGCTTTGAATAGTGTGTCCATAATGGGATCAGAGATGTGGAATTCACTGTTCTTCCACATAATGTTGTTTTACATCACTTTTGCTGTGGCGTCATCATCTTTTCTTATTTATTTTTAAAATGACAAATGACGTTTATAGATCATCTGCATGGCATAGAATAACACTCAAGAGATTTTCAAGTCACAGTTGCAATTCTTCTAAGCAGTAGTCCTTGTGTTTGTTATGCTTACACAGCATGCAAACATCTGTCAGGAAGAAACGATGATAGCGTGTCATAGCTGGTGATCCATTTGTGTCGAAACTGTTTCTATGGGATACCATAATTCCTATGGTACCAGATATTCCAATGGCCTTTAAGGAAAAAGCTGAACGGCAGTAGATATAAAGATATAAAGGAGAACTTTTACTATGGGTTTTAACTGGTTTAAACCGGATAAAACAGAAAAACGTAGGCAGGTATTTTTAAAAAAAATCCTTTTGATGAGTGAAGGTAAATGATTTTTCACTCTCTTTTAAAATTTAAAACATAATCCATCAAAACATTTAACCTGAATCTGAAATGTCTCCCCTGTAAAAAGATGGTACAAACAAAAAGTAATTATATTTTGTTATAATATAAACACAACTTACTCTTCACCTCTACTGTCTAAGCCAATGATTATTTTCCACTTTGCTGAAAGAAGATAACTCATTTGTACATATGTATTTTCAGCAGCCATTTTGACGTTTCCTTGGTGATGAGTGTAAAAATTAATATCTGCAGCTACTGATTTTGTGTCCTGGCATTTGGCACAATCCACTTTATTTTTTTATTTTTTGGTCAAATTGAATTCACTGAACTGACATCTGTTGGCAAAACGTGAGATAAACACCTTATCCAAGAGTTAAACACAAATGTTTTAAACCTTTCCATATTCCATCCAAATTCCATATGGGTTTTATGGAATCCAAATGAAGCAGTGGGAAACACACATGGACTTTTTAAATATTACTGTTTAGTCCATGTAGTCATGAGCAGTTTAAAGTTGTTTCTTTTTCTCTTTGAGGATTTCATTTTGAAAAGTTAACAGCCTAAATTCTCCACCGAGGTGTACTGCCGTGTGCTCCTTTTTAAGCCTTTGCAACCGTTAGAATTAATGTTAGAAACAAGGCAGCTGTTAATTTGGGGAAGGTAAATAAATCTTAAGATGTTGACAAGAAAAGCATACGTAAGAGGATTACATTATTCTCTTTTTAAATCCCCTCCAAATCCGACAACTTCTCTTTGGAGATTTTTTACATCATTCTAATCTCACTTGAGAAAATTGTGCAGAACAAAGAAACCCAATCATTGCATGGTGCAATTCAGAGCTTTATGGATAAACTTTACATTAATATAACAGCACCCTAAAGCAGGCTTCCAATCAATAGTCAAGGATCTTGCCTGTCTGGAAGGGCTGCCCTCTCTCCGACTACCAAGGTCTTCCGTGGCTGAATTTAATGCTCCTCCTTCAGTGTGTGTCCGTGCAGATGTTCCGAAGCTCTTGTGTGTGTGGAAAGCTGCTAGCCCACCAGCTCTCCATTTCAAGGCTCAGGAGGTGAAGGACGGGGTCGGAGAAAGAGCGAGGGGCCTCGGGCCGAATGTGATCCCACTGTTAATGACGGGTGGGTGGACCAGTCCCACAGTTAGTCGTGTCGATCATCATCTCTTGTCCTTTCTTGGCCAACACTCAAGCCACCCACAAATGTTCTTTTTTTTTTTGTTGTTGTTTTTTTTTTTTTTTTTCCTGGCATCACCTTCTATGTTTAACTCTCAAATAACTCCTTCTATTTATACAACCTTAAAGGGTATTTACTTCAGAACAACTGATAGGCTCGTGGCATAGCAGAGAGTCTATTTTGGGCGTTTTTCTTTTTTTTACTCGTAACATACAGCCAGAGGTCAGCGTAAACCCTCCTGTGATTTTGGTGCGATACTCGGGAGGAGTTCGGCACTGTCATGATGGGACAAGCGGGGAAGCGGGAGAGATGTCCAGTCGGAGCATCAGTTCCCAAAACGACGCAAAAGCATAACGTTTAAAAGCGCATGCAGTCTCAGTGCAACCCCACAGGGTAAAAAGCTTGCAGGGTCCAGTTCATCCAGTCTCTTAAGACCGCGGAAAGGTTAATGTCGTTTCTGACCTAATAGACATAAGAGAACACAATGACAACACACTAGAGATGAACCAGCTGATAACCGGAATCGGATGGTTTTGTTTTAGCTCGATCGGCTCTGACCTGTTACTGCTCACGTGGAATTTTATAAATTGATTATTTTCCATATCGGTGGATTAACTATAGCAGAACGCTTCCATTTTATGTTCACTCCCTTTAGCATGGCTGCTGTTGCTGAATGAAGAAGACTGAAATGTTGCTGAATCTCACAGTTTTCATGTTAGTTTCATTTCTTGAATAGGGTGAAGTGTTTAGTACAAACACTGCACCATTTATAGCCTTTGCTAATTTGCAATTCACGCCCCCCAAAACGGCAAACTGTGTTCATGTAAGGGTCTTCATGCCCTGAAGAAAATAAACATGGAGGTTATTGACTTTGTAGTGCTGGCAATTTTTAATATCCTTATAGCTAAGTCGATGTGTTACATATCATTTAAAATGTCAGCTGTAATGATTTGGTCATAGTTTAAAACAATATTTACGGTAACCCCTTAAATAGGCATATAGTGTAGATTTGCCTCTGACCCCAATATATTGTAGATCATTGACCACTTGCTGAAGAAGAGTAGAAAAATAAAGTGAACAATGCTGTGTGCTACCTTCTTGGCTCTCGAAAAAGTAAAATGGGCAAAAATGGACTATTTGATTCTAAAACCTGTCAAAAATTGAGATTTTCAACTATCTACTAAATTGCAAAGGCACATCTTCATATAACACCACGGGACACTTTAAGATGCCGTTAGATAATCGTTGATTTTCTTGGATTTTTTTTCTACTTTCTATAGCGGCTTCAGATTGCCTTTATTTTGAGCATAAGAGGCAATCTGAACCTGTTTCTTCCAGCTCAGCTCGACAACCAGAAGTTGTTTTGAGATAGACTTTCACCTGCAGTTCAGTCAGTAGAGTTGCTCTCCTGCAATCAAAAGGAGGTGGGACTGAGTCTTGCTTTCTCCCCCACCATACTGGGATGGCCTTGAAGAATCCATTAAACCCCAAGCTGCTTGTTTGAGTAGTGCTATACAGACCCACCATCACTCTACTTGTTAAATTGGGGGATAAAATAGGCTCCACATATTGCGTATCACCATTCTGTATGTCTTAGATTTGAAAATGTGCTGGGGTTTTTTTTTCACTCATATGGTGTTTATCACCTTTTTTTGTTTTGTTTTTTTTTTCATTTTTAAATAAATATATAAAAGCTTGTTAAAGCTGTTGAGGTGGTGTGTGCACGTACTACTGTTTCTTTGATCAGACACACGATATCTTCTGCAGGAATACAAAATATTTATTTTGTTTATTATAGGAGAAGCCACAGCCTCCAAGGAAGCATATAGCAGAGTGAAAACAGACTGTTAAGTTGAACCGAAGAAAGCATAATGTGTGGTGTGTGGGTTAATGCGCGTGGAAAGCTGCAGTTCAGAGCATCGTCAGTTTTATCATCTGTCTTTCAGTCCGCTGGAAGTGGCCATGATGACGGAACTCTAGAACTTAATTAGGTAAAAAGCCTTTGAAAAATTCAGATTTAATAATGGTAAAACCTATATTTCCCACAAAATGCAGTCACTAGATACAGTACTTATCTTGGTTTGGTTTGACACTGTATGGTGAATGGGCATCACTGCAATTTTCAACTGTGTTCTTGAGTGCCTTGTGCTTTTTGTTTGGGTTTTTTTTCTTTGCTTTCCCCCCCAACATTTTTTGATTCTGGTCATGGAAATGAATGTGCAAATTCCAAAAGCTATAAACCTGAACGTAATTAAACATGGAAGTCTGTCAAAGTGGCATTCAATTGTTTTATGTGCAAAATGAAAGGGATTAGGGACCTGGAGTCAACACATGCAAACACAGACATCCAAAAAATTGGCAACAAATAAATAAAATAAGAGTTAGTCATCTCCAAGTCCAAATTTTGCTTTATTTGGCTTGGCTGACATATGCCGCTGTCACAGTAATCTACTTTGGTACATTCATATGTTGAAGCCCTTAAACCAAATATTAAACTTATTTGTGTTTTTGAAAAAAAAATATATATATATATGCATTTACTGTTGTGCTCCATTTATGTCTCTCTTATCATTTTTTCTTTCTTTTGAAAACCGGCAGGTTTGAAGATTCAGCCATTTTTTTTTAAATGCCTCCAAATGTCAGGTGTGTTTGTGGAAGCGCATCGAGATGCACCTGCTCTCCGTGTTCGACTCAATTTTCCACATATTTCAAAAGAACATTTGGCCGGGCCGCGCCGCTGTCATTTTGTTGAGAGTATTTGTGGCCCCGGCAGCAGACAAACACGTGCACTGAGATAAATACAGCCCGTGCACACGACGCAAAGAACCGTGGAGCAAATATGGTTGAGACGTAGCGTGAGCCAGAGGTTTATTTATGTTTACGACCACCAGCTGGGATCAGAAAGTATCTGAGGCAGTCATCTCCTCTGCTGAAGAGATGCTGGGTGAAATAAATGCAAACCTGGACAAATGTAGGACAGGATGCTGCTGTCTCCTTGTCTTCCTCCCCTCCTTAACACCTTGAATCTCCCTCGACAGAACAAGGCGTACTTTCTTTCATACCGCCTTCCAATCATATCTCCCTTTGGAGTGCAATGGAAAGTGGATTACTGGCTCCAAGAGCTATAAGAAGCAGACGTATATATTCTGGTGGCGAGGATTCATTTTACATGTCAGAAAAATGTGACTAAATAAAACGCCATAATGCTGGCATTAGGCAAATGCAAGAACACTGTGTCTCTGTTTGGCTTTCTGTGCTGGTACGTTCCTGTATAGGCAGCATATGAGGTGTCAGCAGTTTGCAGAATATAAAGTGCCCCTCTGTAATGAAAGGCTTGAAGATCATAGGGAGTTTTTTTTTTTTTTTTTTCTTTTGCTTTTTAATATTTGCTTAGTTCTGCTTCCCCCAAAATGCCTCCCCCCCCCATTTTTTTTACTTTCACAGTAATAAAGCTGGCTGCATTCACACAGTTTACTGCAGTCTGTTTTTCTCTTTTTGCAGTTTGACTTTGCTGTGAAATACAACTATGTAGTTTTGCTTTAAAATGCAATTAGATGTAAATCTCACTGACTACAGCTTCCCACTAATTTCTCAAACTGTGTCCCTTTTTCGCTGTGATTCTTGAAGAACGCCGATGCATCCATGATTGTCATTATATCATCGTGCTGTGTTGTCTAGAAAGATTGAGTTTTCTTTACCACACCCCATTATTTACCACATCGAGATCTTCTCAGTTTTTGCCTTTCTGACGCACTTAAATCTTTGTAGTGAGCAAAAAAAATAAAATGAAATAAAAAATCCACAGATAGCCTGACTAAATATTTTCACCCATTTTATCAAATCATTCCCCAATTTAGGTAATTTAGGAAAAAGAATGAAATCTGTTAGTTATAAAGTTGTTTCAAAGGCCTACAAATTATCTTAAACTATAGCTGGACAAAAACTACATGAAAATAATTATGGTAACCCTCAGAGGGATGGTCAACCTACCAGTTACTGTAAAAGTACTGACAAATTATCCAGGTCGTCACAATATAGAACCCAAAAGAATATCCGAAGCTCGGCGGGGCTCACCTGCTTAATTTAAGGTCCGTGTTTCTTATTCAACATTGAAGAAAGAGTCTGAGCAAAACTGGCATCAATGCTTGCCAAAAACAAAACATCATACGACCACCTGAGCACAGTTGTGGTAGGCTGATAGTCTGGGGATGCATTGTCTCTCCTGGAAGACTTGGAGTTAGTCCCAAGTCTTGACTAAGTCCAAGTCTTAGTCCAAGTGTTGGACGGAGTCATTATTTATGACAGCTCAATGTTGTGGGATGACATAACCTTTATCCCCAGATTGCTAAAAGATGGACTCAGTCCCACACATACTTATATAGCATTAAAACGATAACTAAAACCTGCCATAACCGGTCAGACGTAATGACTCATCCTTGGTTACGTTTGATCTCATGATTCATTACAACATTTTCAACTGAGACATATAAATCAAATATCATTTGGCCTGACATATCATAGTTGTTCATTCTTCTGTTTTACTTCAGGAAGATGTGGTTGGTTCCTGACCTTGTGGACTTTGAATCTCAAAAGTGTGTGTTCTCATGAGACCCACAGCATGCATTGTTAGTGTGAGCAGCCTCTCTAGGAATGGGCATTTTATGCGCGTGCTGTTTGTTGATGATTTGATTTAGTTCTCTCTGGGAGATCGTTGCTTCCAGAGCTGCTTTCGCCCAATTTTCCAAATTGATTTCCCTAATCATCTCATCCTTTACTTTTAAAGATTCTGAGTATCAACTCAGGACATTGTTTAAAACAATAGTCGGTTTCTCACCTTTCACAAGTCTCCCCATAGTGTGTGTAAACACAGTGGAGGCCTCTGGATATTGAATGAATTCTCGGTTCAATTTGATCTAAATATAAAACTAGTTTTGTATCTTCTGAAGTCTTATCAAGTGTTTTCATGGACACATGTGCAGTGAAGCAGCAAATACCTTCATGTTTTCCCTTATGATTTATTTCAAGTACTTGCGCATGTTCTCTTTTTTTTTTATGTTTTCTTTTCTTTTTTTTTGGTGTGTTATTGGAATAAATCCAGGCTGAACATTTTGGCTTTGATGTTGCAAGACTGAAACTGAAATCGGGAATATCGCTGGGGTTCTCAGACGTTGAACGCACAGTAAGAAATTCTTGCCTACTTTAGCTTATGGCATCATAAAAGCAACGAAAAACAGTTTGATGCTCTGCACACTTGATATTTCTTGGAGGGGGTTTGACACTTGAGCAATAAAAAATGGACTAAAGGGCGGGAAAAAGAGCGTGACATGCATTCTTCCACTGCTTTTAGCCATTTAGGCGGATTATCTGCAGTGGGGAACACTGATAGCAGACGCATTCTGTCTATGCTGTGCCGTGTTGCCTCGCTTACACCGAAAGCTGGAGTCAGCTGTGAAGCATTCAGCTTGCTTCCCAATTATCTCGAACTGAAGTGTGCGTTTGTGTGTGTGTGTGTGTCTGTGTGTGTGGTTTTGTACTTCTGCAGTCATGGAGGCCTGCTGCACTTATGGAGCCCATAAGCTTTGAGGAGGGCCGGCTGGGCGGATAGTCGGAGAGGCTATGTTTTGGTAATGGGATTCTACAAAGAGAAAAAAATAAATAAAAACAAGTGTGCGAGAGGAAATTCAAAGGGATTTTAACATGCTGATTTGAGGCATCTGTTTCACTGCTTTGGCCAGGACTTATTAAATCAGAATATGCTACAGCATGTGTACTCTTTCCACCTTGACTTGTGTATTTATGGTCTTTTTTGCAGCAACATCTGTCAGAGTTGTCGGCCATCCTACAGAGCTATACAGACGTTTTTCTTTTCCGCAGATGGAGATGTCTTATAATCTGTAGTTATTTTTTTCTCATGCATTAAAAGCCTCACGGACTCCATCTTGCCATCCTTACATTAAGTGCTTAGATGAAAAATATATAAAATCACTATTAGGGCTGTTTAACACATATCAGGAGTAACTATCTCATCAGCTTTGACTCTTCTTTAAAGGATGTTGTTTATCTTTCCATTTCTTTACTCTCCACTGTGCAGAACTAATGAGAGACACAAGGGGGGTAAAGTCACAGCACGAAGGCAGGCAAATGTGACCTTTACCAGCATCCCGTCTCCTTACCATCTCCCTCCCTCTCCATTTTTGGCTCTTGATCTCTGAATATCTCTGGAAACTTCCTTTGCAAGCTGTGCTCTTAAGGGGGTTAGCAGGTTGGGGGGTTAAACACGCGGGATGGGAGAGGTGTAAGGAAATGCTACGCTAAAGGTCACAGACCCCTCCGCGCACATCTCTATGCACAGGAGAAAAAGGGAACTTTTTCTCCTGTGCTAAACAAACGAAAGGCTTGTTTGTTTAGCACTTAATATAAACTAATAACAGAAGTTGAACTGCTATATTCATTTATGTCCATGCACCATATAAAAAGAGATTGGAGCTTTGTGACAGTCACTCCCAAACATTTTCTTTATCGAGTCATTCTGTGATTAATTTAGCCGTTGGATGTATAGTTGTTCTCAATTTGGAGAACCTGTTCTTAAGCAGGTTCCAGTTTTCTGGTCGATGTCTTAAGAAGTCGGAAACAGTTTTTTTTTCTCCCGCTGAGATCCCGTTGAAATTGAGAAGCACACCAGTAACTCCGAAAGCAAAATGCTCACATCATGACGCTGCCACCTCTTTACGTTATGTGCGCTGTAGGGTTTTCAAACTGTGTTTCTCCTCCACATGTAAGGATGTAATTTTTATGAAAGCAAAACGTTTCTCACCTCTCATTCTAAGAAGCCACATGTTCACAGTCTCCCTGCATGAATGTTTGCAAATCCCACCACTGATAATCGATCTATTTGTGTGAGTGCATTGTTTATTTTTATTTCACTTTTTATTCTTTGCCAAGCCGAGTATCTCATTAGTGGTCTCATGTTGAAGGGTCAAACCCGGCATTTGATCTTTGACCGATCGGTCAACCTTCCTAGTTTTCCAGTTAACTCCGGGCTGCTGACCCCTGTGCTAACAAGCTGAACTCCCTGCAGCAATGACAGACCTGTCCTCTGCTCATCAGTAAAGGAAAGATTCAGTCGTAGCCAAGGGGGGCTCCGAGCCCACAACCCCTCCTTCTGCACTTTACTTTTTTAATTACCTCAGCTATGCCCAGAGAACTTCCCACTTTGCCATCTACTGTGGTTTGATATAACTCAATTCAAATATGGATGCTTTCAGATTTTCATCGGCTATATATATATATATATATATATATATATATATATATATATATATATGACCTCAGCTGCAAAGATTCTAGATGCAGGTGTCTTCAGATTCCAGTTTTGTAGGGGAGCAAAACTTTCTCAGACTTTCTCCATCAGTGAAAGTCTCCTGTAAATTGTAAATGTTTTATTGGATGAGCAGCTCCATCAGGCAGGCTAAGACATGTGTCACTGTAGATTTCACAGATGGCCCCTTCCAGAACTGTGGGACAAACACGCACCACCCTGGAGTGTGACTTGGACGAGTTTCTCTTTTTCATGAAAAGCCTGAGGGGCTGCCTTGTTCGAGTTTGCTATACGGGATTTGTTGGTCGCAAGATGCTCAGATTCAGTTGAGCTTCACACCTTATTTCCTGTTAAAATAATAAAAAGGCAAGGGAGATGAAAATCTGAAAATGTTTTACATTTGGATTGATTAGAACCATCTGGATTCGTATGGATCCTTTTGCCTCAAAACATTGTTCCACATTGTAGGGGTGGTCCTATATTTTACTGGGATAGATCAACATAAGTAGGACGTAACTGTGAAGTGAAAGAAAGGGATAGATAGTTAAAAAAAAAAAGTAAATGGAAATCTGAAAAGTGTGCTATGGATTTAACTAAGTTAAAAAAAATATTAACAACCCTGGCAGATTTAGGTTTAGAGTAGTATTTCATTTTGCCAGTCTTGGTTCTCCTGACTGGAAGCAGTTCAGTATTGATTCAGCCATTGTTGAATCCAACAGAGAAACTGTGCAGCTGGACAAATTTGAAGATGATGGCATGGAAACCTTTTAACCTCAAAGAACTGGAGCTCAAAGTTGATCTATTGGGCTCATAGACCATTGTATTCTTTGTACATGTAGATGCCGCACATGCATTCAATACTTTTAGCACTCGTGTACCTCACTAGACTAGCTGCTGCGACTGAAATAAATAAGCCACTGAATTTAAATGTCGTAAATTCCAACATGTGGTCATTGTAAAGTCAAGGTGGACATCTCCCAAGCAGTTGGCTTTTACCCTAATGGGTTGAGATTGGCAGAAATTATTTATCTGCTGCTAAATGATTAATATATGGAGATTGTGTATTGTTTTTTCTAATCATATCAATTGCTTTATGAGCTTTTGGCCAACAAGGGACATTGACTTATCCATATTCAGAGACGTAGAGTTCAGGATCGATGACATGATTAGAGAAACTGGAATTCAACCAGCAAACTTCAGATCTCTACTGTCCTTTCCCGTGGACACATTATGAGTTTAAAAGCTTACTTTCTGTGCGGGTATTAATGGCGTCCCTTGAAAATACTGTCTTTCCACAAAGAAACCATTTCAACCATAAGAGGCGGACACACAACTTCAGCTCATTAGTGTCTTTCTGTTTGTGTTTTGTCCAGTATCGTGGTTTTCAATGCTTCGTTTGCAGTTCCGTACTCGAGCTCCGTGGTCTCTTCATTTGTCACACTTAGAAGTGAAACCTTGAGTGCGCCACGCTTTGGGAGCCAAGCAGAAATCACGCACGCGCCCCTGCGCGGGCACACGCACACAGACACGCACACAAACGCTTAGCGAAGACTGATGACTAAAATATAAGATTTCAGTGAGAGTCGGATGCTGTTGTGATGTTGGATCTGAGTTTCCTGTTGCTACTGTTGGCTATTTTGAGAGGGTAAAAACACGTGACTTATATTCTCTAAGGAACAAAGTTTCGGTTTTCCAAAGCTTTGGACGCTTTAAAAGCTTCATTTTCCTGCTCGCATCACAACCTCAAGTCGGAGCCAGAAAGCTGAACCCCGCTCTAATCTCTGGCTCGTTTTTCTGTGAAATGTTGATGGAAGTTGAATTGGCCAAGTTTTATTTCTGCCCACCTTTATCCTTCCCTTTCCTCCCCGTTTCTTTCCCCACTACCGTCGTTAATTGCCTCCCCCTCCACCTGCCCGCGCTTGATTTCCACCTGTCTCATTGTGCGATGTGATTAAAATGTAAAACGCAACGGCGGATGGGGCCGCTCGCGCGCTCGGCTCCTCCATCATGCCTTATTGCGCTGGGCCTTGACTGTTTTGCAGGCAGAGCTGAGGGAGTGCGCAGGGGAAGATTGAATAGGTCTGTGGCTTAGCGCGCTATTTGCTCTAATGCACGGCGGGCATGAAGGCTATCGGGGAGATTAATACCGTTTTGGGCTGTTTGTATCACTGGCATTTATTCTCTCCACAGTCCCAGCCACTGGAGGGTACTTCCTTATTCCGGCATGCCAGGCCTGTTTACCTGCCAGCTATATGCTGCTCTTGGCAGTAATCCATTTTTCCCCCCCCCCTCTCCACCTCTATGTATGGCTTTCTCCATCTTCTCCTCCATATGTCCATACTTTTATATCCTTTAATCATGTCTTCTCTGTCTCATGTCTTTCCTCTTTTTTCGGAGCCTGAAGCACCAATCCACTCTGATCTTTGAGAAATGTACAAAAAAAATAGAGGAAAGGCCAGAGAAAGGCAAAGAAATGAAAACGCAAGCAAATTTGCCATTGCAGATGTAGTAGAAGCTAACAGGAAAATATATATATATTTATTTTGTCACCTCTTTTTCAGCTTACTCCATAGAGAGGAATATACCCAATCAAAAATTGGCTCGACTGCCTCCTTCATCTACACATTGCTTTGATAGCATTAAGGATGGCAGCCAACTCTGAGCAGGTAAACAGTGCAGAGACACCCGGCTCCGAGATTTAATTCACACTGCTGAGATAAATAAACTTGTCAGCCACATAAGAGAGCGCCCGTGGATGCTGGTGGGGCCAAGAGTTTGTGCAGATTTACTCCCGCGCCAACCGAAAAACATCAAATGGTTTCATTCATTTTCATTTCTCACCATACACCCAGAGCCTTTTCCTTTCTGCAAAGCAAGCATTCCACAAATAGCCCGCCATCCTTGCCCACTCCCTGTTTCAAAAATACATTTTGGGTATACTTCTAGGGTATCGCATATGAACCCCCCCCTCCCCTCACCGCCCCACCGCCTCCTTTGGTTTCAATTTACGGTCATATTTCCATGGGTCCTGCGAAACGGAGCGGATTTGGTGCTCGGGGTGCAATAGAAGAAGCATTAAATCCCCTGCAGTTTTCTCATCAATCACGTGTTTGGGCCCTGCCAACGCGGGACATGTTAACGGATTTCACACTAAAACTCACTCAATATTGCTGTACATTCCCAGGGCTGCGTGGACACACACAGACACACAGTCATGCACAACACACTCAAACGGCTTGAAACCAGGTATGTACATAGTCCGTATAAGAAGTATTGGCATCACTTTATTTGCAGGGGTGTGCATAAGACTGACATAATACTGTCATAAACATGATATAACACTTGTCATAGCATGACAAGAATTACATGAAGGAGTCTTTCTGAATGTCTGACTGTTGTCATGAAGTGTCGTTCGACAAATGACATGTTAATGCAAAGTTTACACTTTCAATGGACTTTTAATGCAACCTTCAGTGCAACTTTGTATTAATAGTGTCATTATTTACTATGGTGATCACTATTATTTCATAACAGTCATAAACATTAATGAAGACTCTTTCATGTTCATAGCATGTGTTATGTCATGTTTATGACAGCGTCGTGTCAGTCTTATATGCAAAACCCGTCAAGTAAAGTGTTACCAAAGAAACATTAGCTTTTGTCTTTTTTTTTTGTCTATTATCTCGGCGGTTCCCAAATATTATGTGCCCCCCTCACACACACACACTCACTTTGGGAACCACTGCATTATCTGATGCTAAATAAAATAATTTTTCTTGTTTTAATATTATTTTGGGATGATAATGTTTTTCTTGTTTTGTTTTTTTTTATTAAATGGTAAATTATATAGTGAGATGACTATGGTTTAACACAAACTTCCTTCAAATTTTGTAATTTGGAAATTCTAAAGTTTTGTGGTGTCATTGCACAAACCTCTCTTAATGGTTTGCTGAAACTCGGGCTTCTTCTTTCAAACAGATTCGACTGATTCATTCGGATTTTCCCAAAACGTCGCTCAGCTAAAGGATGTGCTCTGGTTGCGTCCTCTAAAATAGATCCACGTTTTCAACGAACTCATTCAAATGTTGTGACGTCGCCAATGAAAAGGCCACAAATCTTTCTATATTCAGGAATTTTGCAAATAAGAAAAATATTGTGGTAGTTTCAGCTGACCTAAACCTGGGAGTCCTTTCTAATTTTATCAGCAGACACCAAGAAAAAAAAAAAAAAACATAAATTTTTATGAAGCATAGGTGAATATCTTTTTCTGCAATATGTTTATTCCAAGTGTGAAAAAAAAATCTAGTTCTTAATTGAGGTGTGCAATTCTTGTCATATTTCGCCAAAGAGTCTCTCTCTCTCTCTCTCTCTGTTTCTGTTTCTCTCTCTCTGAAGGATGCAGGTGAGAACGCCGTAGATCCAGTAAAAACACATTCTGCTCTTGCGGTCTTATCTCCACTTCTACTGATGTGTTTCTCAAAGATGGCAGGCCCGTGAAGCACATTTGGGAACACTTTTTTTTTTTTTTTGCCTACACTTTCGGATGACACTTCATGCATCTTTAAAGCACCCGACCGGTAAACGGTACACAAACACCTTCAGCAATTTCCTGTCTTCCGATCAGATCTAAGCGCAGTTCGTGGGTCCCCAGTCCTCCTGAAGGTCTTTGCTTCTGACTTCCAGCGTAGGTGGGCTTGACTTTATTGGAGAGCTGAGTAAATCCGACTGTGTGTGTGTGCGTGTGCGCGTGCGTGTGCGTGTGTGTGTGTGAAGGGGGGTGGGTGGGAATCAGAAAGTTGAACAGATGGATGATAATGAAAACCCCCTCATAAAAAGGTTAATGTGAAGGATAACCTTAGAAATATTTAGACAGTCATCATCCGCCTTTCGCTGAAAGACGCCATGTGCGCAGCATTGCGCTTGGGTTATGAGACAAACAGAATACTTCAAGGACTTGTGCCTTCTATTGGAGATTAGATGGAGTGAATCATGGCGGCCGCTCTGATCACATGTGGTTGTAGCTTGTCCTTCCGTTTCTTCTCCGATGGGTCACGGCTCCGGTGATTCTGTCTGAGCCGACACAACATTCACCTGGCAGCGTCTTTTCTTTAAGTTCTTCTTCCTTGATCGGAACCAAGGTTTCCGCAGCGACAACGATTAATAGCCCTCGTTGAACTAAAAGTAGATTTTACACTTCTTTATGTTGCAGGCTAACTGAAAGGATGAGGTTTTTTTTTTGGTTTTTTTTTTCTGTTATTGAAGGCGTGTAAGGATATCTTTCGCAATATTTCCGATTGTATAAAAGCTGGTGAGAACCAGCACATGATACGTTTATTAGAGATAAAATTAATCAAGTTGATTTGCTCTCTTCCAAACGGATGTTAATCAAACTGTTTTACAAGTTTTCAACTCGTAAAAACAGTTGAAAACAGCTTTGTAACCCCCGATGACCTCAGTTGCAAATGTCCGCCTGGATGTTTTTGCTCATTTTTATTCAACGCAGTTCTTTAAATGTCCTGTGAGTGAGTACATATTGACTATTTATCCATAACAACTGGAACTTTCAATATCCAGCAAGTTATTTCCGCAATTTACCATCTACTGAAAGAGTCGCCCCTGAGACTAATTTCACTCCCTGCCACGGTGGGGGTGTGATTACCGTAATAACCTGGTTTTGGTTGGAAAGCGCAACGTCTCCCCTTTCAGAAACCGTTGGAATTTTTCAGACAGCGCAAAGTGTGGCGGTATTACGGTACTGCAAGTTAGGTCGGATTGTCAGCACTCTTTTCAGTCTGGAAGGGTTAACTCAACTGTTTATTTATTTTTTTTTTTTCCCCCTTCTATCTAATGCCTGCTCGTGTTGAGGTTTTTGATTGCTATATAAAAAAAAGTGTTACTGATTTGTCTTTAGTCAAATCCTGTTTTAAACCCCATCTCTCTCTGTGTATTGTTGTCTCATATATTTTCTCATATATATATATATATATATATATATATATATATATATATATATATATATATGTTTTATTAAAAATAAAGTGGTGACACAAGAAGCATGTCCAGCTTGAAGGCAGCAACTGCTGCAAATAGACTGACATGCTGTGTTGACAGTCCGGCTGCTAACTGTCTCTAAGATTGACAGCAGAACCGGGACAGGACTGGAGGAGGTGGAAGGAAAATAATATTTACAGTCCAAGTGTGCGTCTGGGACACATAAAATTAGAACGCGCAGTTCAGGATCCGCTTCAAAGCGCACGAGGTTTGCAGAGGCCAGGTATGGCTCAGAGTGAGCAAAAGCTGGAACAAGAGAGGAGGGAAGAGGGGCCTCTGACAGAGTTTGCCCTTCACCTCCTCAGTCTGGATCGCTAGAGGCCATCACTCCACTGCCTTTGATCTCCTTTCTCTCTTCATCCCTACTGATCAATGACAGTGATAGTGATATTTTGTGAAAATGTGGCTTTTTTCTCTCTCTCTCTCTCCTTCTCACTCTCGCTCTCTCATCCCCAAAACCACCTCCTTCAAGTGTTCGAAGTTGAACTAAAATTGTAAGAAAAAAAGCCATATGCTTATTCCTTTCCGAGATGAAGAGAGAGAGAGAGAAAGAGAGACAGAATCGTTGCATTTAAAATGTAAAGGTAAACTAAGAACTGGGATCAAATCTGACATTAACACCCCGAAAGACATTTCTTTCTTTTTCTTTTGGAAAATTGGCACTCTGTATTCCTCCCACTTCTTTGGCCTCAACTTTTTTCCTCATAGTTCAAAATGATCTTGATAAAAATTTATATAATTTCCTCCTGTGTCCCACAAATTTGCACCCCCGCCCCTGCAACTATATGGTGCAACTCAAATGTTGCAGTAATGGCTAAACGAAAACAATTTTTCAGCTAAGCCCATGCGGAAACGAATATGGGAAATATTCGTAGAACAAGAGAAAACGGTTGCACCCAACGGCGTGTAAAATGACGCATCTCGGCACCAAAACCATTTCCGAAAGAATGAATCACTCACAGGACAAAGTCTCAATTTTGGCCACACTTTTTTTGCATGCCGTGTGACAGGACACTTTGTATACTGGAAAAATATAAATAGGTCAAAAAGAAGTTTGCAAGAATGAAACAGTCATTTTCTGAAAGTGTAATTACTACAGTACTCAAAAGAAAATGTGTGACTATACATAATAGATGAGCCACCCACTAGATTACAGATATTCCCAAAAAGCCTTTTATGTGAAACTATTCCCATGGTTGGTTTCTGTGTTGAGTTGTTTGCCATTTATCATTCCCTGTAAAGTGACTTTCTCCTGCGTGGCAGTAATACAAGCTGTTGTCGTTTTACCATCCGACAATTATAGATTAGTAATACAAAGCGGGGGAAAAACGTCCCCCTTGTAGCCCCTTTTTTAGGCTTTTATCTCATATTTGGTATGAAAGCGCGTTCAATAATCCGGTGAACTGTGAAAGCCTTTTTTTTTTTTTCCACCGGACGCATGACTGATACCTGGCTGACGGCTCATTGAGCAGCAAGCCGAGCAAATTTATGGACCTCCTGAGACGGTTTACAAAACACAAACTGGACTCAAAAGGAGGATTGATATCAGGGCCGTTTCATTTTATGACACATTTTCCCTGGAAAATTTGGAAAAGAGCAAATTCCTCAACCTTGGATTCATCTTCTTTTTTTTTTTTTTTTCTTTTCTGCTTTTTCTGCTTTTACAGAATCAGCTGGAAAGGTTGAATGTTTTGTGTGCAGGGGAGTGGCACAGATAAATGGATGGTCTTTCTGGTGGCTGGCCTGGGCGTGGAAGGCTGCAAGTAAGGATGACATTTGGAGCTGTGATTGCCTGGCAGGCCATCTGACACTTGGAAGTGCTGCAATCCCCACTGGGTACGTGACAAAGACGGAGTGAAGCTCGCAGGATCTCACACACACCGCACGCGTGCGCGCGTTCGTCACACTGAGCGACCGAGGCGCTCCGTCCATGACCAATCTTGGGTGTGATTCTGGGAAGATCCAGCCAGGGAAGCTTGTCTAGGCTGTTATATCCCTGCTGCTTTATCCTCCTGCCTAACCTCGTCAACCTACAATCTCACCGCGGCCCAGAGGGAATTGCAGCTCATCACCGCACAAATCTAAGTAATGCAATATACTGCAGCGGAGGGGTCAAACTGGACCAGGGTAAGCCACGGGGGACACTCTCTACCCGAATGAGCGCCCTTTTGAGGTAAATCTGAGAAGACATTGTGTATGAGCTCATTTTTTAACTCGCTAAAAAGGTTTTCTGAATAAAATACATAAACAACGGAAGCTCCGGTAAACGGTTTAGCTATGTGTGCTGGAGATCCATTCCCTCATTCGAGGTTGAAGGACTTGATTTGGATTTTATGACTTTCACTGGCTTTCCGTCGCTTTGTTTCTCTCCATCATGCTGGTTTGGCCTGGGTGTGATCAAATGATTATGGAGAGCGCGCGCAATTTAGACTCGACTATAAAATATGATCTCAGTCAAACTGCAGCAATAACGGCTGCGCGAGAAAAGATAGTGGTTCTAAAAACGAAAGTATATTTTTTCTTTTCCAAGACATTTTCAAATATTTTCTAATATTTTCTAAGGCACAAATTGCAATTCCCTGCAAATCAGAAACATAACATCATACATGCGATATTGGTACCCCTTGAACTTTTCCAATTTGCCGAAGTAACATCAGTGTGATTCAGAAAAAGCTTCAACTTGTTTTGCTATAGTTTTTTAAATGAGCCTCTAAAATCTGAGTTACCTATTTGTATTTAGCTTGCCGAGTCAACTCTTTCGTGAAGCTAATTTTCGTGCAGTTATGAAAATTAGCTGTCATATCGTAAACATTTCTAACAGGAAATTGGTTTTATCATGTTTTCTTGGAAACATAGATTTATCAACTCACTCCAATGCTTCTTAAGGTTGTCTAGGTCTCAATTTTTTAAAGAAAGGAACAGATCGGTTTTTTTTTCTAATAGAACTTTGGTGCGTGCCTAGAATGTTAGATAGGACACAGTCAAATCAAAAACATTTGTCACCACCAGCATTTCAAACAACTGTTTTCAAAGACGCTGGAGATTCTGGCTTATTTTGAATCCAAATTCAGAGTTAAGAGATCCTTGTGGAAGTTCAGGAGATCAAGTCTGGGAGATGCGGTCGGAAAGGAATGACTGTTGGTTGGAAGGATGCAACAAATACCCTGCTTGTATTTTTTTCCTCCTTTCATTCAGCTGATAAAATCTCGTCTAAGGAGGGATTTACAGGCAGTGGTGCAAATCGCAGGACATTTACAGTCTGCATCCACCAAAGCTGCAGAGACTCCAGCCTGCCACCGTCCTCCCATCCGTCAGCGACTAAGAACAAAACTTTCAACAAACAGACGTTTTTACACGCAGCCATAAAACCACTTTCATCAAAAAGGATGAAACTTTTATCGGCCGGCAGGTGTTGAGCAACAATGCCTCGCTTTATTTCCCCCAGCAGCCGAGCCTGCGAGTGGAGACGACGTTGCACTGAAGAGCGGCGGGTAAGAGCCGCTTAATAATTCATTTGCATCCTATTTGATGAGCCGTTCGTGGGCCAGCAGAACCCTGGACCGCGAAGTCTTGCAGCATTCTAACAGACAGACCATGTGCAGCGTCTATCTGCATCTCCACTTTCTATGTAAATCATTTAAACAAAACTTTCACCATCTCGAGCTGGATGTCCTATTCTCTTTCTGAGCACATGTGGCGCTCCAACCTAGAGCTCATTAAAAGTCTAACATAGTTTTCCCAATTGGCCTTGGAAGCTAACCCAATGCATCATTCATTATTTGCCTTTTTTTTCCTGTGCATTATAATCTAATTTAGCTTTCCGTTCGTTTTATTATCGTGCCATCTGCATGTTGTTTAAGAACCCCGTTCTCCCTATGCATTAATAGTAATGAATTCTAGAGCTGATGAAGCAGCTCTGACAAAATCAAGCTGTTGTCAACACAACTCCCACGGCAACATGGAATCATGTTGTTCTTCATCTTCACGTTCACCTCAGGTTTTTCAGTTGACTTGACATTAGCCCTGGAAAATAAAGACGTTTCAACGCTGCTTTTTGTGTTGCGCTTCATCCATAAAATAATATGCCAGTTGCAGCTGACACTGTCCAATGGAAAATAAAAACTTGATCATCGATCTGTTTCTTTAGAGTAACTCGTAGACAGTTAAATAGATTTGTTTAGTTTGGTTTCATGGTTGTGTTGGTGTTTTTGGTTGTGTTCTTTGACTGGTTTACTGGTTTGCCTTTTTGGCTAAATTGTTAAATGAAACAACCAAAATGTCAAAGGTGAGTCATGATGAACATGTTTAAAATCGTCAGCTTTAGTGTTTCAGGCCAAGTGGATAAATATTGAAACTGCGTATCCGTCTAAAGCTCTTAGATTCATTTCTTCCGTCTCAATCAGCAGGAAAGCCCTTGAACTGCTCTAATTTGGTGATGTCACGCACAACCAAATTAACTTATACTAAAATCTTAATAGGGTTGTACTAGAGGACATTTTGAGTTCATTTAAAATCACCTCAGCGCATTAATGCACATTCTCCGCCTTTGGAATGAAGACATTATTAATAAATTAGTGCTCAGGAAGCAGGTTAGGGTGTGTGCTCAACAGCTGCGTGATTTAGTAGCGTTGCTGTAAGACTCTGAAAGGAACCTCACGGCATTAGCCGGGAATGGGAGAGCAATCGGTTGAAGTGCATGCACTCGGGCCACATGGACGTTTTCCGCTGCTGCCTGCACGCTCAAATTTATTTGTTTATTGTGACTGTGGATCTGTCTGCGCGTGGGCTAGAGGTACAAGGCCACCAACAGGAAGAGAGGCTGACGAACAGCCAAAGAGAAGCAAGCATACTAACGCAAAGCGAGAATTGTATGGACCGCAGCTCTGCCTGCAGCCTTGCAGTGCGACGCCTCTCTTATTGACTTCCAGAGCACAAACTGAATAAGTAACAAAAACATCAATGTTTTACATTAAAGTTATATCTGAGCTAAATAAAATCCATAAAATTGCATCTGCAGAGAGTTCTGCTCATCTTGGATTCAGGACATCACAGTAGCATGCGTTGCAATGTATAAGCATACTTATAAGGGTCTTATTCATGCTTTAATGTGTCTTTGGAGAACTGCACTGAAGGGAATATTTTTGGCTGTTATACACACTTGATATCTGTTAGTAAAATCTATTGGATTTAGTTGGACAGATCTGAATATCCTTTAATTCTTTTTTTTTTTTTTTTTTTGTCTGAGACCCATGTCGCTTTAGATTATGTTAGATTAGATTAGTTTTAAAGCACTTATTAAAAACATAGCATCTGATCAAAATCCTGTACAATAATGGTAAATAAAGAGCAAAAATAATACAATGACACAGCTATGGGAATCCAACTGGGAAAGTGGAGTTACAATAATTCAGATGTAAAGTGACAAAAGCGTAGATTACTGCCTCTAGGTGGCGCCTCGATTGAAAGAAACCACCATCCCGACACACCATTCAAATTTCAGGCTGGAGTCCATTTTCACCACCAGATTTAAAAATCGTAACCTGAAAACTTCAAAAAATTGTAGCCTCTGACGTTTGTTCATTAAAGCAGAGGAAATTCAGGGCCATCCGTTCCCTGATGTTATCAATACTGGCCAGGAGCGGCAGAGTTATGTTTTAAAGGATGTAGACTTGATAGTCATGCGCGTATAAGATAAATGGGATGCCATCCCATTTTTTTTAGAAATAGAATAGATAAAGCAAGAACAGGAGAGGACCAAGAATAAAGTATCAGAGGTAAAATAATCAGTCGTCACACAGAAACTTCCAAAGGTTTCTGAGTGACCTAGTGCTCTGGATGAATGCATTCATCCAGAGCAGGAAGTGTTTATATCCAGGAAAGCCTTCATCTTGGTGCGAGCAATATTTTTGGATAGAAACAGTAACCTGGAGACTGGACTAAAGGTTGACATGGAAGGCATATCAAGACCCAGATTTTTTCAACAATGGTTGCACCGCAGCATGCCTAAAATTGATTGGCACCACACTAAAGATCAGATTACTGTTGGTAGCATTAAGAACAAATGGGTCGACAGGAGCCGGTTTGTCCACATAGGAAAGGGGAAATGGGCTCTGACTGATCAAATACCGCAGGGCCGGGAAACTAGGATGGAAGAGAAATACAAGCTCTACCGTTTCTCCATCAAATCTGCGAAGACCGATTGTGGGGTTTTTTTGGCAATTCATTCTCAATTCTACAAAAAACACTTATCACAATATACAAAATATGAGCCTTGCTGATCCTTTCAAAACATAACACACTGTGTAAGTCATTACGTCTCAGCATTTCTACGGGGGAAAAAAAAATAAGCAAAGCCACGCCATGCACTAAAAAGAATCCAGGCAATATACTTGTATGGAACGTTTGCTAATGCATTTTAAATAAGTTGGTCATTTTTAGCTTCATCTTCATCTTTGTTGTAATATTTTAAAAAGCAATTTTTTTTTTTTTTTTTATTCTTATTTTGCATTCCATGTAAAACACATCTCACAAAACAATTAACTTATTCTTCACTGTTCTACAGCAGATTGTCCGTCTCTGGGGAAGGAGTCCATCTGAACCAAGGTGGCGACTGCGTTAACATGTCGTTTCAATGTCTGTGGTCGTTAGGCAGCCTGCAAAAACATTCAGCGTGCTCACTGGTATACCCCTGCATACATGCCACAGAAACAGAGCCTCAACCATCAGAATGCCATTTAAACACTGCGTATTTACTAAGTACGTTTTACATTCTCCCTCCCACGGTAATCAAAAAAGTCAACGTCAGCTGATGATCCGTGAAAAAGACAATGATGAGAGCTTTTGTTTCCAGAATGCATCATCGGTGATGAGACATGATTTCTTTGCCACAGTTAATTTTACTGTGGCAAAGATTTAATTTAAGTTCTCTTCACTGCGCTGAGCAGAGGAAAGGATGTCAGAATCCAAGTGCCTTTGTCAATAAGCTAATGAAATACTGCAAAACAAGACATTAATACAGCAGATAACAGCTTTTCATGGGCAACACCCTGACTATGAACTGTAACAAGGCAGCTTTAAGACAGAAATGTAGTGAATCTAACGGCCCGAATCCCATCACAGGGAATATTTCCCGGCCTTTAAAAATAAGAGAAATGCTAGCTGTTTAGTCTAGTGTAACTGGGAAATCACTTTAATATGTCTAATTATCACCGCTTTTATTACCTCACAATAAAAGTAAGTTATTGGGCGCGAGGTGCGGTGCATCCAGCGCGGGCGCTTTCCTCTGGGTATAACTCTGGGCTTTATTAAAGCAAATTCAGACACGGCACGTCGGGCCACGACGCCCATAAAGGCGAGGGGAAAACTCTAAGAACAAACGGGACGACTCGTGAATTGATATTTGTGCCGCTCTTTCAGTGCCGCCATCAGTCACTTTCGCAGGAACTCACGCGCTATATTGTCTCAAGTGGCGAGCGTTGGCACGGTGTTATTGCACGCCACCGGGGCCTCTCGCCGCTGATTGATGGCTAAATGCTACTCATACGTCTCAACCTCCGACTGGGATGGGACGGCGGAGGCTGGCTGACTGGCAGTGTCACCTTACAACGACACAGAGAGGATTGGGGCGTGTGTGAGGAACTGAAGGGGCTCCCACATTTGATTGATACATACAAGGTGGTCGGGTGTGCAAACAGATCATCTTTTCTTCTTTTTTCCTCGTGTCACTGCTCCGGCTCTAGAATTGTTTTGCTGCTACTTTCCGCTGCTTTGAAATGTCTATCTCTAATTTCTTTCCCAATCTTAATATCCGCATTAAAACCCTTCCACACGTCCACACAGCAGGCGGTTTATAATAAGGTCATTTATCGCCGCGGTTTTAGCGCATGTGCGTGAGCCCTCCTGGACAAAAAAAAAAAAAAAAGAAACAAAAAAGAGAAGATTTTTAGAGTTTCGATGGTGTCAGTCGCTCAGAAAAGTCACGCCGAAGCACCAGACGCCTCTCCGCCACTTTTCTAGGGTTCTAAAGCTATTAAAAGTTGTTTCCTTGTGATGATATTATGAGTGAATTGTGTTGCTTGCGTCTGCCCTCTGGCGAGCTCCCACTCTTTCATCTTTGCCCTGGCACATTCGCCTTCCCATTATTGGCCAGCCGGCAACAACGTTAGTTATGAAACATAATCGGCTTAAAAGACCTCAACTTCTTGCATCAGTTCGGTAAGTCACTTTGCTTAGCACACACCTCCAGGAAAGATCCAGTTTTCTCTCATCAGTCAATAGAATTTAAAAGAACAAAAATGTCTTTGGTTTGGAGCCCCATAGGGGACATGGAGGGTTTTTTTTTTTCCTTTGCGTTCTCTCGCAATAATGTCCTGATCAGTTCATGCAGCATAACTGAATACTAAAAGTCTTTTTTACGGTGGCCACCGTGGTTTCTGCTGTAATAAGGTTTCGTAATGTCTCGTTTGTACGTTCATGTCTCGTTTGTGGGATATCTTTAGGATAGAAATGCACTACAAACCAATGTGCAAATACAAAAGCCAAACAGGTCCAACATGGGCTTTGCAGCTCTTTCCATACCTTCTAAGATGTAAATAGACACTTTCCCCAGGAAAGAAAAGAAAGTAAAAATACATCCAAACTATTTGGACCATTTCTGAGTTACTTGAGCCGGGTCATAAAGTCGTCTGACAGTTGTGACGGTCTCGTTTTTGTGTGTGTAGTTTGAAGGGTTCAGAGGCAGTTTTTGTGGGCAGTCCTATCTCAACCTCACACAAACAAACATAAACGTTGAGTGAATCAAAAGATTTTGCATCAATTAGTTAACCCTCTCAGGCTCAAATTACTTGCAAAGACTAGCTCAGTAGCATTTAGCTGTTGCAAATCTGCAACATCTGCCTGGAGAGCGTCATGAATGTCTAAAAACACGTTTTCACTGAGGCTCTTTAGTTTTATTCATGACTGTATGCAAAAATTTAAGTGTATTTGCACATTTATTGTGAGGGAATGCAAAAGAAAAAAATTTCCCATGCCCCCCAGCAGGGGGCTGCATAGCAAGATGCTTCCACTAAAGGTGTTCCTTTTTTTTTTTTGTGAGCAATTGGACTTCTTTTTGCCTTTTGTCTCCTTTTTTATCATTGATTACTCAACACTGATTTTCACTCTACAAGTAAAGTCTGCAAGGCTATAAACGTTTTTCTTAAGCTCCTTTTGTGACCTTCTTTAAGGACGATTTGGTAACCTTCACCACCAACCAGTTTTTGAATTAGTTGACACATCGTTCACAATAAAACAAAGCCTCATGTCCGAAACACAATGACAGTTAAAAATGACGTCTCGGCCTCTGTCTTTGATAAGGATGAAGAAAAGAAGAAAGAAACCGATGCCATTATGGTTTATGCATTTGGTTCCTCCCAATGAGACATTCCCACATCACTCTTCATTCGTCTGGACAATTGAATCTTTTAGGAAGTCAGTCAGTCAGTCCTCAGACAGCACACTTTGTTGCACTCAATCCAAGAAATTCAAGAAGGCTGGTCGTTATGAATTGCTGTTTGGGACACAGAAGGAAACACATGTCATTCAAAACCTCATTTGTCATCCAAGGGTACAGAGAAACCTCCGTCTCGGAGCACAGATGAATCATCAGTGGACTTTTGCGACGCCTCCTGCAGGAAACGAATCAACACAACGGTCGTCTCATGTCCTTCCTCAAATGTTTTGAGGAAAGATTCCCAAAAACCGGATGCATGGCAACAAGAATCCCCGCCAGGCCTGCCTCCAGGTTGGGACATTAGGATCTCTGGTCCAGATGAGGAATCATAGTCACTTGCTTTAGTTTATAGAACAGTCTTTATCAGGCTCTGCATTGAATCAGTTTGCCAGGAGAGATCCTACCAGTGAACATCATTATTACTAGACCAGCCGAGAAAAAAAGGACTATTTTCCTGTGTATGAAATTAAAATAATAATGGGAAGCATTCTGTGCTGAGGTGAATGGGAAAACAGCTAACACACTCAAATACTCAAACAGTGGTTGATGCTCTCGTATTAGGTGCTTATTGAGGTAAATTCAATTTTTTTTCCTCAGCCATTCCTCTTGAATAATGCGGGATCATTTTGTTATTTTCCAAATGATTCTCCATTCTGAGAAAATGGCTCTGTAGCCTCTTGTGAGAGGTGGATGAGATTATAGAGCAGCCGAAATGATTTGATTAATGCAAGATGGAAAAAAAAAAAAAAAAAAGTCATTATTCAAATCCAAAGCTGTCACTCTTCTCGTGACACTGTGGCAACAACAGCTATGAGGCTTGAAAGGATACATTTGTGTTAGCATTTCTCCCAGAGCATCGCAGGAGATCCTTGATAGCCCTGATCCCGATGCACAGAAATCCCATGAAGTTGGAATTGAAATCACCTGAACCGAAGGACACAAAGACAGAAACATCAACATGTCATTCGGCACAAAAAAAATTCCACCGCAGATTCCTAAATACCTTTAAAATGTCAAAATGTATAATCTTCCTTCCCCAGCTCAAAAAGAATGTTTTATTTGGAAGGTAATTTGATTTCAGATTAAAGTTTCATATGTTTGGTGAAATAGAAATTCCGAGTTGAGCTTAAAGGTTACAATTTCAAAAGCCGTTGAACACAGATGAATGACAAGACAAGAAAGTAATGGGGAACAGACTTTAAGACATCTCTAACGATTAAAGTACGTGAGACGTCTTTAACAACCATTGCTTTATCACTATCGCTATTTTTATTTTAAAAAATGTTAAAACTTCACACATGTAGAGGACCAGTGTACAACACGTGTTATTGCTGCCATCATGGTTGATGGCAGCAATAAATTTACGGGACCTTCAGGAATAATTTTTTTTTAGCATTTCGTCTAGCATTGCTAATAGAATTTGAGTTATATGCTAAATGTTGGCAGCTAAAATGAAGAAGCGGCTGCAGTGAACGCTCTCATTGCACAGTCCATGCGTGGGTTGCACCTTTAAGGCAGGGGTATGATATGTTGAAATATTAGCGTCGTAACAAAAACCACTCGCCCCAAATTCCCAAAATATTGTTCAAAGACTCAATAGCTCAAAAAATCTTTGATGTTATTGGTCACTGCATTCAGCATAAAATCACTTTTTTTGAATTGAGGTTTTACAACATCAGTTTTAAAAACTTGTAGACGTAACGTACAATTTGATCATTTTCCAAACGGGATAAAGTTTTGCTGCAAATCTGAAACCATCATCATTAAATCTCTAAGTGTAGAATCGACCAGTTAAGATTTCACAGTGTGTTTTAGAGATTTGAAGCAATCAACACTCCTTAATCTGTAAAGCCACGCTTTAACTTTCAGCGCAGATGGGAAACTCCAAAGCTGATGCTGGACTTTTTGTCGTTGTACTTTTACAGTTCTTGCCGCTGCTGCACTCTGGCCACACATTGTGGATATTTCATCATGAACACCTACTGCTCCAAAACCCCTGTTCACTAACGCCATGAAAACAATTTTAGATGCTAAACATCTTAACGTGTAAGGGCAACCTCTCCATACAGAATAGGCGCCTCTACAGAAAATGCTTTTAAGGGGTATCGATGTGTTCCTTGCAGTTGTGTTGGACTTTATTTGCTTAATATGGTTAGTATAATACTTAAACTTTTCATAGACGTCCATGTGCAAAGTTTCGTCCCCCCCCCCCCCCCCCCCTGTCATGTTTTCAATTTTAATTCAATTAAGGCCGGCACGAAAGCTATCGATCCGTACTGTTTCCAAACTGCCCTGCTGCAGACACACAAACACACCTAATGGCATTTGTAACTCTATCCACACACACAGAGTGCTCTCCGAATGGCCGGAGACCAACAAAGAGAGGCAGAGACGCAAAGAGTTTCACAACTCACTTACAGCCAGCCTGAGTGATGGCCAGCGGAAGGGAAATCAATAGCAGGAGGGGGAGACACCATCAAAGCTGTCCGCCGACCAGCATCCCGTTGCTGTCGACAGGTTTTAATCCATAAAGCTGGAGTCTCCCCTGCAACAAAGAGAGAGGCAGGAGCCCCCTATCTCAACTCTATTCGGGGCTTTGAATTACAAAGACCTAACATTGTAGTGTTAGCGAGGGCAACATGCAACCAGACGAAAGATCTAAAAGTGTCTTGGCAGCCCTCTGCTGCATGTTAATTTCAAAGATTCTTCCGTCCTCTCTGTGGTGAACAATTTCATCTAGTTGTGAGCAAAGATACAACTACCATGACTACCAAAAGAAAAAATTAATTATACAAAAAGGCCCATCTTCAGTGGCGTAGCCTCGCTGACTGACAGCGGAGTGAAGAGGTTTGCCCGTGCCGGAGAGTCTGCGCCCTTCTGACAGCCATACATTTTTCAAATGATGTGATGGACTGGGAAATAGTTCAAATCGTTTGTACCTAAAATAACTGTGATTAGAAAGCTGCCAGCAGGTACAAATCATTGCCCTGCAGAGGAAAGTATGGATACTGTTTTTTTTTGTTTGTTTTTTTTTTAAGTAAGGTTTTAACTAAACCTTAGAATCATATTACTTATTTCACTGTAATCTTTTATATTTGATATACAGATACACATTTGAACAAAGTTTTAGCCTGAAAATAATGACATCATGTTCAAGATAGGATAGCTAACGAACCCAATTCATAGAAATAACTATTAAAAGGAACAGTAGTAAAATTGGAGGATTGTAAACAGAGAAACAACGGTAAACTGTCACTTTCACACATGTAGAGGAATTGATAATATAAGTGAGCAGCCAACCGATTCTGCACACCTCAGATTCTCACTGAATATTCGAACCTCATGCCGCTTCTTGTTTTGTTTTAGTTCTAGGTACACCATGTCTACAGTCAGCTAAAGGGCAACTAAAGTCTTTGCAGACCCCACACATCCTGGACACACACTGTTTAAACTTTGACACGGCAGCCTCTACAGAGGTTAGTACCCCACACTGTTTGATGAACACAATGATAATCTTAACAGCCAGTCGTCTACTCTGCAGATATTTTTTACTTAATTACCTCTAAAGTTTATATATTCAAAGTCTTTAAACCAAAGTGAATGTATTGGCTTGTTCACCCACTCTTGGCTTATAAGGCTGATTCTAAATTATTCTAAGCAAACCTGTGATGATCTGAGGGATCCAGAAGAGTCCCACATAAAGAGGGTTTAGCGACTTGCAAATGTTTCCATACCCCTTTAACTTGTTCACACTGTGTCTGTTTTTCTTTGCAAAGTGACTCAGGCCTACTAGCAGAGAAAGGAGAACACCTGTGAGCATCAATTTTCCGAGTCTTTCCACATTTTCCCAATTAGATTTGATATACTGGGAGCGGGTTCCTGACTGTGATCATGCAGTGACTCATAAGAGACATTGTAATGCTGTAATCTGAGCAAGCGGGAGATCGTAGATACTGCAAGCAAGGGAGCCAAAGATGGTGCATTGAAGATCCACATATGTAATCTTGGTGCATGCAAACGTAAAATTACCAGATGGTAGCAAGTAACGCTGCTCTGCCAAGTAACATTGGAACCAGTTTAGCAGAGCATCAGAAAACCTCGCAGACGTTCCCTGTCAACCAGCCAGTTTGCTACACTGAGATCCAGTTGAACCAAAACATAAAGTTTCAAACTTCAGTAAGACACCATAGCTGTGAGCGTCGTATTCCTTTTTTCTCTGTGTTTCTTTTTGGATCATTAGTGTTTTGTTTTTGTCTTCTGAGGAAACTTTTTGTGTACATTCCCATCTGTAACTGTCATGTCGGAACAAAAACCATTTACGAGTTTACTGCTGACTTTTGTCGTTTTAAAAAGGAGATGGTGGAATAATCAAAACGAGCTACAGTTCTCAAACTGGATCAGCTTGCAAATAGCTCAAGCACAAAAGACCGTTTATAAAGTTTGGTTCAAAACCGCGGCTTTAATCTGCTGCACAGTTGAACGGTCTATTAATGGCAAGTATACTAAAGAGATCCCAAATTGAACTCTTACGTGTTTTTGTTTTTTTTTTTTTTTTAACATGTCTTGCTTGTGATAAATAGCGGAAGGGCAAAGGGGTGTAATAACTACAAGAACCGAAGAGCCATTGTATTGCTAATCAAAAACATAAACCAGGGAGCACACAAGAAAAATTGCATTGCACAGACTTCCCGTTGGTGAGTTAAAAAAGAATCCATAAACGCAGATGCACAGCGGGTAACACGAGTATCGAGCTCATTCAATTTCAATAAATGTAGATCTTTAATAATTTATCGAATGAAATTCACACTGGATGTCTGTAACAACCCGAGAAAATTCACTCATGCAACTCAGTTAAAGCCAGTCAGTCCACAGATGAAGCTATCTAGTCTTACCCACAACTCAAGTGTCATTTTTATTAAATATTTCAAACTTACAATATTTGTGTGGGACTTGAACTCTCATCGAATTGTTGGCACGCTGCCTCTGCCAGCAACTGAAAGGAAAAGGTTGCTTCTTTATTAAACCAATACAAAAACTAACATTAAAAGTTGTTTAAGGAGGAAAAAAAAAAAAAAGCAGTTTAAAAGTCTCACAAAAGCAATGAACCACCATATAATTCAGCTGAAAAACATTACATTTGGCTTATTGTTAGCTTGAGGGAAAAGACGGGGTAATTATTTCATCCAGGAAAACTAAAAATCTTATTCCACATTAGAATAAGGTGATTAGCAAAGAAATAAGCTCAATAATCAACCTGAAATGAACCAGAATAAGAAATACATATTTTCCTTTAGTATTAAGAGAACCAAACTCTCCAGTAATTTAGCTTTTTTTTTGCACATACAGTTGATTAATATTAATAGAGACTATTAACAATTTTTTTATTATTGTGTAACAAGAGAAATTATTTCTGAAACTTTTCTTTTGTTACTTAAAAAAAATATACTACCATGCTTAAAAAAAAAAAAAAACACACATGAAGGACAGGATGATGATATAGGTTTGTACGCTTCTTCATTCACAACATTTTAGTCAAAATGGAGGCACACCCGAGGTTAGGTTTGAAACATCTCAGACGAACTGCTTTGTCTTGTGACTCATAGGGAGAATAAAGACATCAGCCAAAATGTCTGTATGTGTCAGGTCCATTATTTAGGGCCATTTCCGAAGATGTGCAGGCGCCATATCCATCTTTCCAAGTAATGTGCTCCATGCGATTTATCCAGCCATCCAATTGTCCAATTTGAAATGTAGGCGACAACACCAGAAGGAACGCAAAAGAAGATCTGGAGCTAGAATTATCTTGTTATTCTAATAAGAACATGAAAACAAAATTACTACTTAGTAATTGTAAATGAATCATGCGATCCAAAATCGGTTCCATTTGTTAAATCGGGCCTGGTGTTGGTCGGAGTTCAAGAATATGATGGTGAACACTTATTCTGGATTTGCAACATCTTCTCACATTTTTGTGAATTTCTGACTGAAAGATTGAATTATTCAAAAATTAAAAAAAACATCTCTTTCAACATTGTGCCGTTTAGTAAAGGGAAATAGTTTAGGTCATTGTGACTTACACGAAACAGGAAAAGTTCAGTCTGATTCATTAAGAATAGTTTTGCGCCTTTTCCACATTTTGGATGAATGTTTGGCATCATTTTTCTTTTTTTAATTTTTTTTTTTTTTTTTTTTTTTTTTTTACGCTGTCCCATCAGTCCTGGGAAGTCGTCATCGTTCCTGAACGAAACTGAATCAAAAAATGTTACCAAACACACCGTGGAAAGGTTTCAAAGCGACACCCAGCTCACTTTGGCCATGCATGTGCTCTGCATTATGAATGAAAACTCAGCTGTTGAGTCAGCATTGAGGGCCGTCCATCG
>VMRN01000054.1:287676-298759 GCA_010277015.1 Poeciliopsis turrubarensis
TAATAATAATAATAATAATAATAATAATAATAATAATAATAATAATAGTTGTAAGTCAATCAACATTCCAACTGCAAATCAAAGAAAATCAAAACAAAGGCAGATAACAACAAAGCGTAGTATTGATGGAAAAGGTGTTCTACTTTTCTAGTACTGCAAGGTGAAAGCTTGCTGCATGATTGTATAATCTTGTACGTAGGTAATTTATACATTGCCCTAGAATTGACATTATGACAAAGTGCAGTTAAATGCTACACTATGCGAACGCTTTGTCTGCAACAATAAAAATTACAATGGAATTGACTCGCGTTACTCTTTTTTTTCCACCTGAGGAAGTCGCACAAAACTGGGAATCCCTTTGGACTGCAAGAGGCAGCATGTCTATAATTTTGCACAAATCACAGGCAGCAGAAGCAGCTTTTCAGTCTTCAAGTGTAAACAGAAAGCAGATGTTCTTTCTGTCTGAAATGTCATATATTTATAACATGAAAAATATGTCGATTAGTAGACTTCAATGAACTGCACGGCACACAACAACTTTGCTTGTATTTAAAGCACTGAATCTATTTGGATGATGTGCATCGGGACCATGTCACGGATTTCAGCCCAGGTGAAATCGCTGAGGTTAAATCCCCTGCAGGTGAGACTGAAAGCCGTAAGCCACTCCCCCTTGATCCAGCAATCCCAGCTACATGGTCTGAACCCTAACGCAGTCTGTCATCTTGTCGGATTGCCTTGCATGATGTCAACAGACAAAGCTTGGGAGTCTGGCGTTACAAGAGAATAGCAGCGCCTCGCACCGCCGGCTAGTTCTTGATGATCTGATTTATATTTGTCTCACATTGTTTAGGTTTGCCTGATTTCGCTCCGAACTTTTTAAGCGACGACGAACGTTTCCACATTTTAACAAGCGAGTCAGATTTGAAAGACATCCAAGAAGCCAATATATGTCACAGATCTTCATTCTCTTCTTTGAAAGAAACATCGTAGCTTCTCTACCTCTTAGGAGACTGTCTGGATCTTTGCTCTGGGTTCTAATGATAAAGTTCTTTTCTCCAGTGAGACGAAACTCACAGTAGTGTTCGGTCAAGATAAAAAAAAAAAAAGGCCAGTGCAAAGTTTTCTTAGAGAGTTAAGGAGTCAGAAGTAATTGCTTATTCATTAAATTTCTCCTGTGTAGTTTACTTTGAACTTTCCTTGCAAGTTGTGGCTCTACGGTGTTTCTTTATGCTGCCCAGCAGCATTTTCCACTCCGGGGCTTCGCTACATTGAAATGTTGAAGGGCAACATACAGCAAGCATATTGCACTAATTGCTTTCAGGACCATTAAAGAAGCAACTGGTTTTTTTTTTCTTCTTCTTCTTCTTCTTCTTCTTCTTCTTCTCCTTTCACACTCGTCCATTCAGAAACATCATAACAGAAAAGCTGATTAAATCTGAGGTTCTGTGTGATGAAATGAAACTGAAATCTCACACCTTCGCAATAGCATTTACGGGCTTGTGCAGAAAGAGTTGAATATTTGAGACGAACGGACCAGTCGAAGTGTGCGAGCTTCTGAGAAATGTTACCGAGTTCCTTCTCGGTGGGGCGGGAGGAAGTCTCGAAGCCTTTCTTTCCATTTCCCACGCGCCACAGAGCCTCTATACCCTAATCTAATTTACCAATAAGCCGTCGTAATTATGTCCCAAGATCTGCTCCGCCGTGTGAAAATGGGTTCTGTCCTCTGCTCGAGTGGTGCGAGTAAAAGCACTGCCCCGTCGCTCCCGATGAAGGCCGCGGCGGGGGAGGCGACGTGGCTCAGAGCAGCAGAGTTACATATGAACGTCTTTAGCAGATTACTCGGCTGGTGGGGGGTGAGGGGGGGCAAACCTCCAATGTGTGCTTCAGGTAATTAAGGGAGACAATAACGGCAATGCTAATATGGTCTCTATGTCATTTATGAAGTGCTGTAAAACGGTGATGAGCAGCCCGATTCGGGGTTTTACAACCTTACGCGGGGGGGGGGATTCATAAGACCTGCGTCTTGGGCATTTGTGAAGTTTAACTTCTCTGTTTATTAAAAAAAAAAAAAGAACAAAAAAATAAATAAATAAAAACCTCCTGCGATCCTCCTCTGTGCTCAAAACAATAAAGGCTGCGTTACATGTTAAGAGCTCCGTAATGAGCCTTGCAGTGGGCCCGATTACACTAGAAAGCGTCGGAGTTACCAGGCAGCTGCTTTCCTTTTCTCCTCGATATTCACAGCGGGCAGACTGCACTTACTTGTTTTTTGTGTTTTTTTTTTATTTCTAATTAATCAGGCCTTTCTGATCACACCATTTCATGTCATGTTTCTTACCGACTAATAATGTTGCGAGTATTTAATTAGGTAACACTCCGGATCTGTGGTTATGTGAGGTCTTTGAAATCTTCTTCCGCCGCGTGGCTCTGCAGAGGAACTTCGTCGTACCAACCAACTCAGCATTAACTTGGGCTAGTGACTTTCTTTTAAAGATTAGCTGCGTTTGCTGACTCAGCCTTCCTGTTATCCATTTGTGCACCGGTTCTTGGTTCAACTCGGTCTGAGCTTTCATGTTCACTTTGCACTCTTGAGAATTAAGTGGTCCATCATACATATGGCTAACGGGGCATAATATATGCATATATATATATATTTTTGTTTTTTGTTTTTTTTATGCGAAATGAGGTTCCCTGAACAAGGTTCCCACATGAAGAACTAAAGTGATGGTCTGCAACATCTTAGCATCTGCAGCAGGTTCCTTTTGCTTTCATGTCAGCTTTCACTTCCGTGGACTGGATTGCCTTGAACCCTCTTGTTACAAGGCAGCAGTGCCAACCACTGCTTCGCCCCACAATAGGAAACCATATTAGCAGCCTTTATACAGTGTATCATATTTTGTTGATCCCGCACACCGGATGCATATCATATGACTTAACGTTGCTTGTTGCCTCTCATACGATCTCAGCTTTAGTTAACCTTCTATGAACACGCAGCAAACAAGAGATAATGCAGTGCGGGGGGTAAAAAACAAATGGCTTTTATTCTGTCCAATTAGTTTTGCAGCACTCTGTGGGTAATTACTCTACCACCAACCAACCAACCATGACCAAAAATAAATAAATAAATCATCCACTAGCGTTCCCAGTGAGTGACTCGGTAGTCTTATCGTCACGGCTTCGTGACCTTTTACAGAGACGTAGATGGTGCGTCCTAATCTCCATCATCCTCGGTCCGCAGAGGTTATATCAGAGGGGCACAGGAGGCACAGTCTGCTACCCTCACCATCTGATAACGCCTGAGCAGTAACTCTGCTCTGTCTAACACAAGAACGGGATTTACACTGAGAGTGAGAAGGTTGGTATTTTATTTTATTCATTTTTCGTTTTTCAAGGAGTTGGGCAAACCTTTAGGACCAAATGCTCTCCCTTCTCCGGTGCCTCCGATAAATCCCTGTACGATGAGGAGGTGAAGTTAGACTGGAGATGCAATTTACTTAAGTGTGTTGTGGGTTCATATTTTTAGTTAGGTTCATCTGCCTATTTCTAATGTTTAGTGTCACTGCCCTCATACTTCCAATACGTTTATGGAGCTAACATGGTTGTTAGGTGTTCTGAATACTCGCGTACCTCCATGAAGTGAAGAATGCCTGAGTCTGCTGGGGCCTTTAGGTTACACATCCACAGGCTTCCTGCTGTCTGTCCAAAATAGGCAACAAATAAATAGACTCTCAAAAAATGATAGAAGAGTGGCAGAAGACGTTGTTTGTGTCTGCTTACTAAATGTTGGGTGGTTCGACTGATTGTGTTCAGATGTTAGGATGTGGCTGCTATGAAACAACCTTACATTTCTGCTTTGAGTCAGTTTCCTGGGCTGCCTGCAAGGTACCGACAGAGGCATCGATGACATGTCCTTGAATCCGTTGCATCCTTTCTGATGAAAGATGACGATCTGCTTGTTCGACTTTCCTATTCAGAGACCACACTTTCATTTTTCATGACATCAGGTCCAATATGGACTGCCCTAAAGGCTGCGTGTTTTCCCCCTTGCTATTACTTCTGTTCATGAAAAACTGTGCCATATCCCATTAGGTTAGAGCATAATTTAGTTTGCTGATGATACAGCCTTGCTCTGCCTTCTTCAAAATAATGAGCAGGAACATGCTTCTGTTGTGGATGAGTTTCTAAATGGCGCGACGTGTCTCACCACCAGAGATGCCGACTCATTTTAGAAGCAATCAACGTAGCGAAACACCCGGTCTGAACGTTACTGATGGGCAGCCCGTAGCGTTGGCTGCAGAGTATCTCGAAGGTTGTTCTACTCAACGGGTTGAAGTTGGGACCCATATGTAGAATTCAATCAGAAATAGGGAAGCTTTTTCTTAAATCGGTTTAGTCTGATATTGACTAAAATACTGACAATTCTCTGCAGGAAGGAAACGAGCACTTGCTTTCCATAATCTGCGGCGTAGCCACTTGGATAACTTAGAATACACTCGCGGAGAGACAGTCAAACAAAGGGAAAAATAATTGCAGCTCATTAAAAGCATCCATTTCTTAATGCTTTTAAACAGTTATCCCTCAGCTAGAAGGGACTGCAACCCGGCTGACTAAAACACAGGACAAACCCAGAATTTGCCCTGAAACCCAAATGGTTTATAAACAATAATTGAACACGGTTTTGAATTTTTACCCCCTTTTTTTTTATGATTAGCACGTCTGAACAGTAAAGCCTTTTTTATGTGTCTTTTATGAGAAGATCTTTGAACATGTCATGCATTTATAATAGCGTTCCTCTATAATGGATAACCCTCAGTGCATTACTGGATTGTACACAAGGGATCCATGAACTGCAGAGGAGGCTGCTGTTGTGTCTGCATGTTGGGATGCAGCTGCCGTGTTGTGAGAAGGTGAAAAGGTAACTAATGAGACTCAAACATTGCAAAACTGGCAAACAGATTTCAAATTTACATTGAACCGAAATGAAAGGATCGGAAAGGTGACTCAAACGCACGGAAACGAAGCGTGGGAAAAAAACAAAAAAAAAACAAACAAACAACACAAAAACAAAGAATCAGCAGAGAAACGAAACAACCGCCAGCTGCGAAACGACGCCCGGAGATGCAGAAGGATCGCGTTGACAACCGCGGCATGTGATTGTGTTGTCTCCTGCAGTTTCTCTTTGGGTCTCTTGCTGCTGTGTAGGAGTGATCAGGAACCTTTTAGAAACCTGTTCCCGGGAGCCCGCAGTGTCCCAGTTTGTCTCTGTCACCTTTCAGTGCAAAGAGGATTTCATAATGCTCGGCGCAGTTGATGTGTGGGCCCTCAAAAGTGACTAATCTGAGGGAACTTTTCTCTTCCCTGAGTAGACAAGTGGCATTATTACCAGTCACTTTTATTTACCAGCCATAATTACACTACAAGTGGGAGGAATGGCAGATTGTTGGACTGTAAATGTCTTCTTTTTTTTTTTTCTTTTTTTTTTTCTTCCTGCAAAAAACAGGTTTTTAAGTCCAAAGGTCACCCTGAGAACAGACTCAATCTTCACCTCAAACAAACCATGACAACTGGCTGCATTTATCTGCTCTAGGGTAATATACTTTATCCAACTAGACGTAGAATTTTTCACTGCGGAGAGCTATGAGCTGCTGATTGTTTCTGCCTGTTGATCTCTGACAGGCTGGGCCAGCTTCTCCCCCACCCCACTCCTCCTCTATTTACTTTTTGGTTTTTTTTTGCTTTTTATCCTCCCCCTCCCCCCCATTTGTCTCTCTCTGCCCGTCTCACAGCTTCTATTCTGGACTATCACCTCCCTTGCCGTCCAGTTATTTCATCCTCGCTTCTGCATCTGCCTCTCCTCCGCCCTCTCCTCCCCCACTTTTCCCACTCGGCGTCCTTGTCCTTCAACAACTCGTCTCTGCTTTTGCAGCCCACACTGAAGACTTTGACTGACACACCGCGTGAAGAGCGCTCCGTCAGTGAGCCGAGGAGCTAAACAGCACTGTATCTCGGAAGACCGTTAAAAGTAAATTCACATAATCTGCTTTTAAGTTTTCTTCTGTGGTTTTAAGTCTGCTTTGAAACACATTTATCTTTAGGAAGCTTTAATCCGTATGACTTTGGATTTTTTTTTTTCATAGGTTTTAAAATGTGTGCTCTTGTCTGACTCCTTGTTAACATTGTTTTCAGCAGTGCTATTTTGCCTGTCCCACAAATACTAAATATTGTAGCTTTTCACAGGAGTGTTATGTAACCACACATTTATCCCTTTGCTGCTCGAAGCAGTATTACATCTCTAAGGAACTACTGACATTTAAATGAATTTAAATTTCAGAATTTAACTGCCTGTTATTTCTGAATCTCTTAGGTCTGGTGCATGTAATGCCAAATCGGCTTGGGCTTCTATATAGTCCCGAAAATATAGATTTTTTTTTTTTTTTTTACTTGGTAAAGTCAAATAATGTTTCACATTTTCAGTTTTCGTCAACGGAAAGATTCATCCATCGCCGCCACGCTTAATCTTTGCAACCTCACAGACGCAACCTTACCCGCTGGGGCCCGTCTTCAGTGGGTAAGCTCCAGGTCAACAGTGCATCACAGGGCTAATGCAGAAATAGTTAGGACTCAATTTATCTATGTATTTTTTTTGTCTCGATAAATTTCCCAAAATTCTTGGTAGAACTCACAAATAAATCAAGCCGTTATCTTTGGAGTGAATCTGCGATTTTTTTATTTATTTTTTTTTAAACTTTGGTCATAGCACACATTGACACATGTTTAACAAATGAGCGTGCCACTGCAATCGACTTTCAAGCCGGAGAACTAATTACCTTAAAGCTTTGTCACAGATGGTTCCCCTCATCCCAGGAAAGCTCCTACATAGAAGTGGGAGCTAAAGCAGTTTTGTAAACCGCAGTTGCCTGAAGACTTCAAACAAAAGAAGTCTCTTGTTTGAAGAATATTGGAAGCATTTTATATGCTTCCACTATTAAAGGACAATATTGGAAGCATCCAGGCGGTGTTAAACAGCTGACAAATGTTTATTTGATCCCAAACTCTTATATCTATAGTTTATATTATTATTATTATTATTATTCCAGTGCCATATATGCAGTGCAGAGGTAAACAGATAAAAGATGCCTTATCCTTTAAGATCTCCCTTTTCCTATTCCTCGGAGAACTCTGATTGGTTCAGATATGTGTCATGAGTGATGTCATAAGTGAGGCGTCTCCATAAATTGCTACTGCAGGCTCCAAAAGTGAGTACACCTTCAACCTTTTTCAGAGATATTTTATCATATACTTTTATGGGACAACACTACCTGACATTTTGATACAATTTAAAGTAGTCAGTGTGGAGCTTGTATAATAATATCTCAACCATTAGCAAACAATAGTGAGCACAGCCCTGCAGCAGAAGGGCTCGGATTGAGCCCAATGAGCCGTTTTCCCTCTCTGGTGTGATGTGACTCGTTACGGTTAGAAGATCTCAGGTGAGATCGGGGAGCAAGCGCGTTATAGTATGTGGTGTTATTGCTCTCATACTGGTCACTAGAAGTTCAATACGGCAAAACCAGCCAGAAAAAAAAAACAGCATTGCTGCTCCACATGAAGCTGCCTGTGAGAATCATTGTGCAGTGTCTCACAGGACATTTTTGAACCGCGGAGGACAGTTTACTCGCATGGCTCAGGTTTACCTGAGGGTGTTGTGGTGAACGCTAATATTTGCATATTTTAAACTGTTGTTTAACAATGGTAGGTAAGACTTTTATATATCATGTTTACAGCTTCTGAAGAGGACGGTGGTATCTTATTCCATGAGGTCTGGCTGGTCCCAGTGCTCAGAAAAATATACCAAACCACCTCAAATAAGCTCATCCTCTTATTCCCCATAATGAAGTTTTATGGAGGTAATATTTTTTTAATTAATGACAACTCCAGAAAGAAAATAAATAACTTCAACTGCAATTCTTTTTGTTTTTGACGCATTCATCATGTTTGTCCAGCTGTGGCTCACTTTGTGACGGTTCTGCTGCCTTCCTGGGCTTTTATTTTGGTGTGACACCCCGCTAAAAACTTCCTGCTCACTCCTGCTCAGCAGTCTTAATGAGCCACTTAATATAAACACTAGCATTCAAGAACTGTTGCCTTTAGATATTTAAAATATGACTCACTGTGGCTGAGAGACACATTACTAAATATCGCTCTGGATTCAAGTCTCCTCTATTTATTTCCTTATCGTTCTGCTGCAGAAAAATCTCTCCCCGTAGCTGAAGTCAATGAACTCTGCATGTCTCTGTCATTCAATGCATTTTTTTTTCTTTTTTACAAATGCAATGTTTGTCACACTCTGCAGCGCTGCGGTTTTCTAGATTTTTCTAAAATGGGGATTTATATATTTGCAAGGTTAGCGGAGGAGTGGTGAACGTGTTTGACAATTTTAAGATTTTCCTGGGATGATAGTAATTCACGTTGATACTTACATTCCACAAACATTGCATAAAGAAGCCAAGGGCTAAAGCTACAAAACTTAAGATTAAGTTTTTTGGATTAGGTGGCGTCAAGTGTGTGTGGAGGCAACCAGGCGAGGAGTACAAAGATGCCTACATTGAAGCATGGTGGTGGGAATTCCATGGTTTGGAAATAGAAGGTCTGTCTCATTACTCCTTACTGTTCCTATGTCTCCTAACCAGGAAAGGTTTAGCAGGTTTTGATGTCAGACTGGCTAAAAAAAATAAAAAATTTGTATTTGTTTTTCAAAGGTTGGTTTTAACTGTTCCTCTGTTTTCATTCATTATGGAAAATCATAATAACCTTTCAAGAGCTCCAACCATCTAATGAAACTTGCACCATAAGGAATATCTGTGGCTGTCGGAAAAAAATTAAAAAAAAAAACATTTTCCAGGTTGTTTCACTGAATATTGCTTTCCTCTATCAACACAAAGGCAAATTAGATGTATAATTTATTTAATGAAAGCCAGAAGCTGTTATAATGGAGGAAATCATAGCAGCAGGTTGATGACTATTAAATGTCTGAGGGAGAAACATTTCTGTGAAAGTGTACCTCTGCCTGATATAAACATGTCTTTTTTTTTTTCTTTCTCTTTTTCTTCATATGCTATTATTACTCTTTCCGTGTCCCTGCCTTTTCATAAGGACTAATAAATCTTTGTCTGGGTGCAAACGATATCTTAATGGATACTGTCTAAATAGATCTTACCCCTCCTCTACAGATATTAGGTTTTTTGTTAGATTACAGCTTTGCTGGATTTTCTCTTTTTATCAGCGTGATTTTATTGCAAATCTATCACGGGTGGAGAAGTTCACACCCATCAGAGGCGGCGAGCAGAGTGACGGCAGACGAGCTTTCGTGATATAGTCCCGCGTTGACAGTGAAAGCCAATATCCTTGGTATTTGTCCAACACAGTTTCTCATTTCGAGGTCAAAATCGCGGTATGGTGCCGTGTGACAGCAGGGCATTTATCAAGAATTGGGAAATGAGTGAGATAGGTGCACATCATTGGATCCTTCTCCCAGAGGAAAGCTGTCAGGCTAACGCACAGAAAAGAGGGGGGATGATTTTTTGGTAATATCTCTGTCTCTTTAAAAAAAATAAAAAACACACGTTACATAGAAGGCGCAGACCAACGGTTTCCCCGGCATGAGCCAAAAACACACCTCTGTCGCGTGTCATGGCACCAGCTCTGTGTCCCTGATTTGAACTCTTTCTGACAGATTTCGACGCTTTCCAACACAGAACGAGGTGAGTGGGTGCATTTGGGATGTTGTGAGTCTTTAAACAGATTAAATTACCTCTGTTGCTCAGGAAACCTTTTTTATCTTTATTCCAAAGAAAGGAAACGCAACGCAACACATGAATTGCACGAGGAGGTGATCCGTAGACGTTAGCTTCAACTCACCCCCAAGCCCTGAGGGGTGCACAGGCACCTCGCTTCATGAAGATGTTTAAGAACCACTATGAAGACGTATGCATAAAGTTGAGCTTTTGGCTATCTATATTTAGATGTTGTTGCAGAGCTTTTGTGGTCTCCTGGATGAATCGTCAATGGGCTCTTGGCGTAGCTTTAGAGAAATGCCAGTTACTCTAAAGCTATTCCAGTTGGGCCAAAATGTGTTCCTTTTCAAGGTTAGTCACCTGGATAATGATGGTGTTCTCCTTCACTTAGTCCGTCTTGAGCCACGAAGTTGTTGCCCTCTTGACATCGGACAACCCAACACTTTGGCATGAACAAGCCCCCCTACTGCGCCACCATCGCCTTTCAACACAACGATCACATTTGCCCCATTGTGTGAATGAAGAGCCACTTGCTAACACTGCTAACAAGCAGCGTGTGTCAATTTCCACTGCCAAGCCTGTAAGTGTCATCAAAACGGAAACTTTTGAGCCTTGTCTTAAAGGCTCAAAAGGTAAGAGTTTCTTACCCTGAGGAAACACGGAGTTGCTTCAGTAAAAGATGAGTGCGGTAGCTACACCTCTGCCTCCATTTAGTTTAGTTTCTTAGAACATGAAATACTGTGCTTGGAAAGTATACATTTGAGATCTTTAAGATAAAATGGAGTCTGAAATATTGTTTAAACTCCACGCCACGGTGCCGTCAGATCACCTTTCGTTTTGATTCGGTATTGTAGAGGAGAGATCCGTTTGCCTCCCTGGAGTTAACACGCAGCCAACATTCATTGTCAGCTTATGTAATACAGAGGCCAGCGGGGGAGCAAAGCGGAGGAAAAAAAAAAAAAAAAAAAAAAAGAAAAAAATAGTGATAAAGCCCAGCGAATATGATTGCATGAGTGAGCGATGGTTGTGTTTGTGAGTGTAATTGGATGCGGGTGTGTTTGTGTACTCTTCTGCCTGCTCGTAAAATCCCAGGCCTCTGCGTCCTTCCTTTCACGCTATCAGGGTCTTCATTTTTCCTTCCCTGTTTTCCAATCAGAGTGAGATAAGTGGAACTTTTTTGGGAGCCGACGCAGAGGCCAGGCAAGAGTTTGCTCTCCATATTTTCTGGAGGCTATTCCTTTATCTCTAATTATGCAATAAAAAAAAAAAAAAAAAAAAAAAAAAAAAAA